>JBBPLT010000888.1:0-11493 GCA_038089955.1 Strobilomyces dryophilus | reverse complement strand
GAGGGTGAGGGTGAGGGCGGGGACGGCGTGTTGCCGTTGTCGTTGCGAGACCAGGGTGAGGGCGAGGGCGCGCGTCACGAGGTGAGGGGGCAGGGCAAGGGCGTCGCGCCGTAGACGAAGAGGTGAGGGCGGGGGCGGCATGTTGCCGCTGGCGCGTCATTATGAGGTGAGGGCGGGGGCGAGGGCGACATGTTGCCGTCATTGCGTCGTCGTTGCTGTTGTCGTCGCGAGACGAAGGTGAGGGTGAGGGCGCGTCCTTGCTGTTGTTGGCGCGTCACATGCCCGTTGTCACCGTTGGAGGTGTCGTACGCCCTGTGTCGGCGTCGTCACTGGCGTGCTCCTAAACCATTCGCGCCGAAGACCGAAAGCGCGGCGAAGACGGAGAAAATAAATGTGTGGGAATAAATGTGCAGATATTCCGCCATACGTTACAAACGTTGAGGAGGAAAAGGTGCGATGAAGAAAAAATAAAATACGCAACAGCGATGGAAAAAAAAATGCGTGGGAATAAATGTGCAGATATTCCGCCGTACCCCCGCCGCGGCGCCGCGCTGTCACGTCCCGTCACGTTTCTGCAAGTTTGCTGATGCTTCAAGAAACTTCTTCGGGCATATTACAGAGTAGGCCATATATACCTGATCAACGATCGATAATCGCTCGTATCGCTCTTTCCCCCATACTGCGACGTGCAACCTGTTCTATCGGTCATGGGTCGTTCCAGGACGGTGAGTGAATGTTGCATGTCGATCCAACTGTCTGACATTGATGTTGCATGCACCACTAGTTCGTGAGTGTCCTCTTTACTTGGGTTGGCACTCACCAACTATGTGGCGCTCGTTGGGTCCCACTTAGCAAGTGAGTGATCATTGGATGCATGTTTCTACAGCTTTCTCACGGACTATCTGTGGTTCATCTTGCGAAGTTCGTAAGAGGCCACTGATTCCATTCGATCACTGATTTAGAGTCGTATTCCTATTTTTTCATAGGAGGTGAGCATTTGACCAGTTCTCGTTTGCATGGGTATCTTATAGATTGCACGATTTTCCAGCGTGTAAGTGGTTATCGTAGGTCTCTCTGCAACCATCTTACTCATGTATCGCACTCGTGATATACTGAACTGTGCAGGATGTGAGTTCAATTTTGGTGGGAATCCACATAATATACATTGACGGACTCATCCCATCAGATCCAGGGTGTAAGTGATAGCCATGTTCTGATTGCACGGCAACACTCATGAGCTGTGTTACTGATTTTCTTGTCCAGCTTGTGAGTGGACGTATTCCGGTTTCTATCAAAGAAGCCCCTCTGGCAATATTTAATTTTCACATATGATGCAGCACGTAAGGAATGATTGAATCTATATTGTTCAGGAGTTTAAAATCTGGGTCTACAACCATCTGACAATTATGTCATTCTTGTTGCATGCAATGTAGACAGTGAGTTATGGCCATTTCACAGTGTCCACATTGTTACACATCGTCTAGGAAAGAGAGGCAAGTTTCTACTTCATGAATGCATTTTCACGTTCATGATTGTCTGGCACGCATTACATTTAGTTTGTGAGTGATCATTGGATCAGTCCGTTCACCGCCGTCTTACCACCGCATTGCGCGTGTCGCATTCCATCTAGGTCGTGAGTGAGCGTCGAATCGATCCGTTCGTCGCCGTCTCACCCACCACGCGTGGTGCATGTTGTGCTCCATCTAGGTCGTGAGTGATTGTTTAATTGATCCGTTCGCTGCCGTCTCATCACCGCATCATCCATGTCGCATCGCACCCAGTTTGCAAGTGATCATTGAACCGATCCATGCCCGGCTGTCTCACTACTCTGCGTTTTGCGTATCGCATTACATCTAGGTCGTGAGTGATTGTCGAAGCGACTCGTTTGCTGCTGTCACACAATCGCACGTCGTGCATGGTCATATTACATCTAGGATGTGAGTGGTCATCGAATCAGTCTGTTTGCCGCCATCTCATCACCGCGTTGTGCGTGTCACATTCCATCTAGAATGTCAGTGATCGTCAAACTGGTCCATTTGTTTCCGTCTCACCACCTTGCGTCGTGCGCGTCGCATTGCGTCTAGGTCGTGAGTGATTGTCAATTCGATCCGTTCGCCGCTGACTCACCATATCGCGTCGTGCGTGGTTGCATTCCATCTAGGATGTGAGTGATCATCGATCCGTTCCATTCATCGCCGTCACATCTCCCCGCACTGTGCATGTCGCATTCCATCTAGGACGTGAGTGATCATCGAACGAATCGGCTACCGCTGCCTCATCACTGCGCCGTGCATTCGCATTACATCTAGGTCGTGAGTGATCGTCGAACGACCTGGTCCCCGCTGTCTGATTATTGCATTGTGTGTGTCATGCTCCACCTAGGATGTGAGTGATCGTCGAATTGATCCAGTCACCACCATCTGATTACCGCGTTGTGCATGTCAAACACCATCTAGGGAGTGAGTGATTGCAAAATTGATCCCTTCGCCACCTTTTCACCACTGCGTTGTGCGTGCCGTATTGCACCTAGCTTGTGCGTAATTGTCGAATCGATCTGCTTACCGCGGCCGTCTCACCATCCCGCGTTGTGCATGCCGTATTACATCTAGAACGTGAGTGATCAAATCGACAAATTCGCCGCCGTCTCGTCATTGAGTCGTGCATGTCGCATTCCGTCCAGTTCGTGAGTGGTCGTCGAATCGATCTGTTTGCCGCCGTCTCATCACCGCGTCGCGCGTGTCGCACTCCATCTAGGGAGTGAGTGATCGCCGAATCGATCCGTTCTCTGCCTTCTCACCACTGTGTTGGGCACGCCGCACTCCACCTAGAATGTAAGTGATCGTCGAATCGAACTGTCTGCCACAGTCTCACTACCGCGTCGTGCGTGATGCATTTCATCCAGCTTGTGAGTGATCGTCGAATTGGACCATTTGTCACTGTCTCACCACCGCGTCGTGTGTGTCGAACTTTATCTAGCAAGTGAGTGATCGTCAAATTGATCTGTTCATCGACGTGTTACTACCGCATCGCGTGTGCTGCACCCCATCTAGCAAGTAAGTAATTATCGAATCGAGTCGTTCACCCCAGTCTCACCATCGCGTCGTGTCGCGTTCCATTTACATGTAGGACGTGAGTGATCGAATCGACCCATTCGCCGCCATCTCATCACTGAGTCGTGCGTGTCGCATTCCATCCAGCTCGTGAGTGATTGTCGAATCGATCTGTTTTCCGCCGTCTCATCACCGTATCGCTCGTGCCGTACTCAATGTAGGGAGTAAGTGATCGCCGAATCATCCATTCGCCGCGTCTCATCGCCGGGTCGTGCATGTCGTATTACATCTAGGGAGTAAGTGATCGTCGAATCGATCCGTTTCCCGCCGTCTCACCACCACGCTATGTCGCATTACATCTAGGACGTGAGTGATCGTCGAATCGACCAATTGGCTGCCGTCTCATCACTGCGTCGTGCGTGTTCCATCTAGGTCGTGAGTGATTGTCAAATCGATCTGTTCGCTGACGTCTCATCGCCGCGTCGTGCGTGTCACATTGCACCTAGAAAGTGAGTGATCGTTGAATTGATCTGATTGCCGCCGTCTAACCACCCCATGTCGTGCACGTCGAAATCCATCTAGGTCGTAAGTCAAATCGATCTGTTTGCCGTCATTTCATTGCCCCGCATCATGTGTGTCTCATTGTATCCAGGTCGTTAGTAATCGTCGAATCGATCCGTTCGCCGCTGTTTCACCACCGTATCATGCGTATCGCATTCCATCCAGCTTGTAAGTGATCGCTGAATCGATACGTTTATCGCCGTCTCACCACCCTGTTGTGCGTATCGCATCCCATCCAGCTCGTGAGTGATCGTCGAATCAATCCGCTCCCTGCCGTTTCACCGCCGCGTCGTGCTCCATCCAGCGAGTGAGTGATTGCTGAATGGATCCAATTCCTGCAGTCTCACCACCGCGTTGCGCGTGTCGCACTCCATCCAGGAGGTGAATGATCGTCGAATAGATTCATTCCCCGCCGTCTCACCGCCGCGTTGTGCGTGTCGCACTCCATCTAGAACGTGAGTGATCGTCGAATAAATCTGTTCGCCGTCGTCTCACCACCGCGTCGTGCGTTTCCCATTTCATCCAGTTTGTAAGTGATCGTCGAATCGATCCCTTCGCCGCTGTCTTATCACCGCGTTGTGCGTGTCGCATTACATCTAGGTCGTGAGTGATTGTCGAGTCAATCCGTTCCTCGCCGTCTCACCACCAGGTCATGCGTGTCGCACTCCATTTAGGGCGTGAGTCATCGTCGAATCGATCCGTTCTCTGCCGTCTCACCACCGTGTCGTGCATGTCGCACTCCATCTAGAACGTAAGTGATCATCGAGTCGAATGTCTGCCGCCGTCTCACCATTGCGTCGTGCGTGATGCATTCTATCCAGCTTGTGAGGGATCGTCGAATTGGACCATTTGTCACTGTCTCACCACCGCGTCGTGTGTGTCGAACTTCATCTAGCGAGTGAGTTGTTGTCGAATCGATCCGTTCGTCGCTATCTTACTACCGCGTGTGTGTCGCACTCCATTTAGCAAGTAAGTGATTATCCAATTGAATCGTTCACCGTTGTCTCACCATCTCGTCGTGTCTTATCCCATCCAGTTCGTGAGTGATCGTCAGATCAAATCATTTGCCGCCGTCTCATCATCGCGTTGTGCCTGTCGCATTCCATATAGCAAGTAAGCAATCGTCCAACTGGTCCGTTCCCCACTGCCTCACCACCACGTCCCGCCTGTTACACTTTATTAGAGAGTGAGTGTTGGTCGAATCGATCTGTTTGCCACCGTCCCACCACCGCGCCGTGCATGACACATTCAATCCAGCTCGTGAGTGATCGTCGAATCGATCCGTTCCCCACCATCCTCACCACCGCGTCGTGCGTGTCGCACCACATCTAGCAAGTGAGTGGTCGTCGAACTAATTTGATTCCCGCCGTCTCACCACCGCATTGTGCGTGTCACATCCCATCCAGTTTGTGAGTGATCGTCGAATCAATCCGTTCCCCTCTGTCTCATTTCTGCGTCGCGCCTGTCGCACTCCATCTAGCAAGTGAGTGATCGTAGAGTCGATCCGTTCTACGCTGCCTCACCGCCACATCGTGCCTGTTGTACCATATTAGAGAGTGAGTGATCGTCCAATCGGCCCATTCCCAGCTGCATCACCATCACGTCGCGCCTATTGCACTCTTATCAGAGAGTGAGCGTTTGTCGAATTGATCCGTTCGTCACTGTCTCACCACCGCGTCGGCGCGTGACATATTCCAGCTCGTGAGTGATCGTCGGATCAAGCCGTTCCACACCGCCCTCACCACCGCGTCTTGCGTGTTGCACTCAATCTAGGAAGTGGGTGATTGTCGAATCGACCCATTTGCCTCTGGCTCATCACCCAGTCGCGCGTGTCGTTTTCTATCTAGAGCGTGAGTGATCGTCGAATTGATCCGTTCCCGGCCGTCTCATCATCCCGATCCAGTTCGTGAGTGATCGTCGAATCGATCTGTTCGCCACCGCCTTATCACTGGTGTTGTGCATGTCGCACTCCATCTAGGGCGTAAGTGAGCGTCGAATCGATCCGTTCCAGGCTGTCTCACCACCCCGTCGCGCGTGTCGCATTCTATCTAGGGCGTGAGTGGTTGTCGAATCGATCCGTTCCAGGCCGTCTCATCATCCCGTCATGTGTGTCGCACTCCGTCCAGCCCGTGAGTGTTAGTCGAATCAATCCGTTCCCCGCCATCTCACCACTGCGTCGTGCACGTCGCCTAGAATGTGAGTGACCGTTGAATCGGACCGTTCACTGTCTTAACACCGCGTCGTGCGTGTCGGACTTCATCTAGCAAGTGAGTAATCGTCGAATCGATTTGTTACCCGCTGTCTCACCACCACGTCGTGTGTGTCGCACTCCATGTAGCGAGTGAGTGATCGTGAATCGATCCTTTTGCCCCCTCACCACCGCGTCATGTCGCACTCCATCTAGGTCGTGAGTGATCGTCGAATTGATTCATTCGCCGCTATCTCACCGTCGCGTCGTGCACGTCGAATTCCATCTAGGAAGTGAGTGATCGTTGAATCGTACCATTGGCCGCTGTCTCACCACCGCGTCATGCATGTCGCATTCCATCTAGGAAGTGAGTGATCGTTGAATCGAACCATTGGCCGCCGTCTCACCACCGCGTCGTGCATGTCGCATTCCATCTAGATTGTGAGTGATCATTGAATCGGTCCGTTCACCACCATCTCACCGCCATGTTATGCATATCACATTCTATTAGAGAGTGAGTGATTGTCCAATCGACCCGTTTCCCGCCGTCTCGCTACCACGTGCGTGTTGCAATCATCTAGGACGTGAGTGATTGTCCAATCGATCCATTGGCCACCATCTCATCATTGCCCCATGCATGTCGCATTCCATTCAGCTCGTGAGTGATCGTCGAATTGCTCTGTTTGCTGCTATCTCACTGCCACGTCATGTGTATTGCCTTTCGCCCAGCTCGTGAGGATTGTCGAATTGATCCATTTCCCACTGCCTCACTGCCATATCATGCCTGTTTCATTGCATTAGACAGTGAGTGATCATCTAATCACACAGTTAGCCACCATCTCACCACTTCCAACCAGAGTGTGAGTAATTGTTGAATCCATGTGTTCATGACCATCTTATTGTCAATCTAGCCTGTGAGTCCTCTATTTCAGCAACCCCATGACCTTCCCTTGATTTTCTTACTATTCTAGCTTGTGAGTTCATATAGGCTTGTAATTTCTGCCTTAGTCTCATAGATCATATGTGGTGTGTTCTAGCAAGTAAGTCTTTTCATATTCCCATGGTCTTCTTATTCACTATATCCTTGCATCATGTATGATGCAGATTGTAGGCAACTCTGCCTTTCTATATACCCAGCAGTTAATAGGCTCTAATTTGCATGTTTCTGTGGGTACATAGATTGTGAGTGGTCATCTACCTAGGCATAACACATCTGTCTCACAGGCCTCATCACTTTCTTCAAGGAGGTGGGTAGTTGCAGAATTATTTCTGTTCCACTGTGTCTACCTCAGAATCAACCTATGCTATCTAGCGAGTGAGTTGCTACTGACTGAATAACCATCCCACTGATTGCATTTCAAACACTTATAGATTGTAAGTTGTCTTGGATTTTATGCTGTATATCTCATTGTATTTTCATCATGCCCCTTGTACATAGTTTGTGAGTGATTGCTTTTTTGTATGCATTTTATATATAGTGGCCTTGTCCAGGAAGTAAGTCCTTTCATGTTTTCACTTTCTTTTCAGGTTGTAATATGCACTTGTCACTTCTTACATAGGAGGTATGATATTTCTTCAGTTTTTCTTTTTCACTGCTACCTCATCTTCTTTCCTGTCCCTTCACATAGCTTGTGCGTCATTTGTGTCTCACTCTCCAGGCCTTCTCCCAGCTGCTATTTGGCTTGTTGTTTCACGTTTAGGAAGTGAGTCAAAACTTATCTGATATTCATACTGTCATTGTGATGGGGTGCTGTCTCGTGTAGGCTGTGCGTGATTTATAACTCTGCTATTGCCGTCTTGCCTATTTGCCTTGTTGTAACCTTTTAGAAAGTTAGTTATTCATTCGTGTGCCATCCCTTTAGCTTCATCACACTTTTTCTCGTAGGTTGAAACACTCAATGCACTCAAAACAACCAGGGAAGCCGAAGCTACCGCAAGAAACCAGCAGATTTCGACTCTCCAATCTGCCCTAGCGGCTGCAAAGTGGGAAGAAGAGATGTCCAAGGCCGCTTACGGTGCTGGCATTGCTTGTCTTTTGCACCATGAATCTAACATATAGTCTGGGTTAGATGCTCTGAAAAAGAAGATGGCCGAAGAAGAACAGAAGTCATCTGTGGACAAGGCCAATCATGATACTGAGGTTGCTCGCCTCAAGCAAAGCGAGTCCGACTTGCAATCTGCGCTAGATGCTCTGAAAAAGAAGATGGCCGAAGAAGAACAGAAGTCATCTGTGGACAAGGCCAATCATGATACTGAGGTTGCTCGCCTCAAGCAAAGCGAGTCCGACTTGCAATCTGCGCTAGACGCTCTGAAAAGGGAAGTGGCCGAAGAAAAACAGAAGATGCTTAAGGGCGTCGTTGATTTCAAACAGTACGGGGAGATCAACACGAGTAAAGCACTAGCAGATTGGGTTCGGGGTAAGTATCGAGATGCAAACTTTCTGGCATTGGTCAACATGCTCGTTTAGATTTGAAGAACAAGTCTCTCGAGAAGCTTGAAGTACTTGCCGACACGGCGTTTATTTCCGGGAGACTGGATGATGCAATTGCACAGTACACCTCCATCTTGTCCCTCAATCCCGTCAATCGGGTGGATATCCTCGATAAACGAAGTAACGCACAGGCCTCGAGAACATTGCGGGCAGATGCTCTTATGAATGAGAATGATGTGCGTCACTATCGCATTCGCTTTGCGTTCCTTAAACATATTTTGTTCATCACGTCTATATGTAGATGATCAAACCAGATGACTCGACGTGAACGTTGTTTCACGTTATCAGTATGGCTTGTGCACTCGTCTATTAATTGGCATCTACTGTCACTCTTCTTTGGTGGCGAAAACGATGCATTGTATAGTAGTGTGCAACACAAACATATCAGTGACAAGGGGGCGAGCGATGACTATTTAGGAAGGAGAGTGCGAGAGACAGCGTGGACCATCTGGTTCCAGAGACCCGGGGCTGTGGTGTGCTGCGGGGGCAGGAGGGACCATCTGCCTCGCAGAGCAGCCTCTGCGGGTACTGACCAGATTCCGGAACCCGGATGCGACTCATAGTGAACTGCAGGGGGAGGTACTAGGTACCCATCACGGGTATTGGTATGGGTGCGGGTTGGAATCTGTAATCATGAGCCACGGGCCAACGGCAAGGGCGTCTCAGATGATGACATCGTTGTTGCGGCATTAATGGACCATGTCGTGTCAATGCGTGGGCCTCACCGTCAGCATCAGCATTGGTTTGCTGTGTCGTCGTCCCTGTGGATGGTGCTCCATCGGACACGCCGGCTGCGTGCCAAACGAGTGCGGAGGGGCGGGTGATGACGGGCCCGCACGAGGAGACGCGACAAGCGTGCGTTAACACACCAAGGCGACACGAGGTTGTAAATTGAAGGGGGAGTGACCGTTAACGCTTAATACCTATGATATTCGGTGTTCCGGTCACGCCCTAAATCTAAGAATGAGCGATTGATGCTGGCTAGGTCAAGATGGCTCGATTCTATGACGCCGCAAGAGGCGCTTTCGATGTCGGTTCGGATGGGCAGACATCGTTTGCATCGATTACTCGAATCAGACGGACAGGGAGGCCGCGGCACAGTCCTTGTTCGACTGGTATCGTGGCAATGCTTACGTTTGCATCGCACATTTTGCGACAGCATCTGACCCGTCGAACATGGCCCACGACCTGTGGTTCCATAGAGAATTCACGTTGACGGAACTACTCGCCTCCACGAGGATGAAGTTCTACGGAGCCGAATGGGAAGCCTCAACAACGATTACATCGGCAACGACAAGGCGGACGGGGGCTTTTTCAAGCTGCTGTCAGATGCGTTCGGAATTCCCACTGAAGACCTGCACACCTTTTGGCCTGGGCCGGACAGGATCAGGCAGAAGCTGTCACGGGCATAGACCCGGAAAACGACCACAGTCGAGGACGAAGCATACTGCCTCATGGCGATCTTCGACGGCCGCATCCCCGTCAACTACGGAGAAAAGGAGATGGCATTCATCAGGCTGATGATAGTGCGACGTCCTCGCCTGGGTAGGGCCCTGCTCACCCCACCATCCTGGGTTACCACCCACTCCGGCCGGTTTCGGGCTACAACATCGCGACGAAAGAATGAACAAGAATCCGCATCATTAGCGCATTTGCTGTCATCCTCGGGATCAGTTCCTAGACCCGATTAGGGTTCCAGGTTGGTCAAAAAAACATGGGCTTGCAAGATCGAATCCGGTCCGGATCTCCGAAGCGGAGTTGGAACTTGTGTGACGTGATTCTTTCCAGTGTTCTGCTTGGATTGGCTTCACTTTTCGCTTATACTATCATTGCCCACCAAATGCATAGACCAAATGCGAAGTTGCATCCACAGTTCACAACTCCATAAATTTTAACGACGAGACACCTGGAGGACTTAGAATATAGTCCAATTGTATAGATAGTACCTTCATAACAATGAAAACTGTGTTGTGTAAAGTATGGTAGGGGGAAATGCACTCAACGAGCAATGGAAATATGTCAGGTACAGACATCCCGAGCCAGATCCAAAGCGATCCCGTGCGTATTTGATTACGGTTCGCTTTGTGGACATTCTATAGGTCCATAGCATGGTTCGCGAGGTGTCAGAGTGAAGATTGAAAGGGGGGGATAAAATGCTATTCAACGAAAACCATGTCAGTGTGACAAGAGCAGCGGACAGGGGTGTCACTCTCAACGAGGTCACCCTACACCGTCCCAAACATGCGGGTTCACGCGCCGTCGCTGACGAGCGGATGGCGATCGGTGTCATCAATTACGGGTGGGATAGTAGTGGCCCGAACAAAGGTGGTGTGCTCCACACGAGCGCTTCGTACTTTGGCTTGCTGTTTTACAGAAGCTCCGAGAGTGAAGGATGGCAGAGACTGCTCACTCAGAAAGTAGTCTTTCTTCGCAACGGTCGGAGACTGGCACAAGAACCGGAATCGCTGTGTACATAGTTAACGAACGTGTGGCGACTAAGCAGTGATATCAAGGAGGTTGCATCAAGTTGCCGGAAGTTGGTGAGCGAGACCAAACACTTGGGGCGCGGCAAACAGAGCGCAACCTCCTTTTGATATATACACCGCAGCCGGGACACGTAGTCATACTTGGCGTCGACCATGGCGTTCTGCCGCAGGACTACCGCCTTCCCTGGGCAGCGTTCCTATGCTATGTCGGATTCGCTGCCGCGCAAGAACCACAAGTCTCCATAACCCACTTCGACAACCTGCCAGGCAGACTGTTCTTCTTCGAAGACACCCCAGTGCGTCCGTATTCTGTACCCTCAGCCCAGCCTAACGCCGTCCTAGAGTGTCGTCTACCACGACATATTTACCGGGGTGTTTCTCAGGACGAAGGCCGGTCCTGGAGCAGGGCAGACGAGCTTCTGACTGTGTCAATGGTGATACCACATCCGTTCGATAACAGATATGTGAGTAGTATCTCCAATTGGCTTTCATGAAGCCAATCTCCGCCTCCAGGCGTTCGCGTTGACCGACGGAACCATTCATTACCGCACCGAGGACCGTGGCAAGGCATGGCGCTCGTTCGAAGTTCTTGCTCCTCTCAGCTACACACCAAATCCTCTTTCTTTCCACTCCGACAAGTGGGACCGTATATTGTACCAGGGAACCGTTTGCGAGCGGGTGGGCTGGAACAACCTTTGCACTGACATAGTGAGTTCG
>JBBPLT010000887.1:0-11504 GCA_038089955.1 Strobilomyces dryophilus | reverse complement strand
CATACCAGTGTTTCGGGTATCACAGAAGAGAAGCATAGAGAAGCAAGCCAGTGCTTCTGTGAGATGGAAGAAGGTGGCGCAGCCTACCGGGCATAGGGGTAGAAGCTGCCAGGCTTCCATAGATAAGAGTCTAGAAGGGCACTGCCCTGATAGATAAGAAAGAGGGTGGTGACGTCATGGACAGAGGGCAAGGCTGTGGCCGTTGACCATGAGTCGTTGGAAGTCTAGATTGAGGTCTAGCCTCTCTAAGGGGGGTGTGGCAGCACTGCCGGCACTTCTAGGGGAATCTGTTGTCCAGGCTCCAGGGAAGTGTGGAACGAGTGACAACAGTCTAGGGTTGGAAGATAGAGGCACTGCCTCCATCTAATCAAGGAGATAGCTGTGGCACTGCCACAGATAAGATAGTGATGTGGCACAGCCACTGATAAGAGATGAGATGAGGTGAGGCACAGCCGCACCGTGATAAGATAAGATAAGAATGCACAGCATTCTTAAGAAAAAAAATCAAGGCCCATGCTTAACCAAGGACTTGATAAGCTGATCTTGCAGCCAGATCTTTGTCCGATAAGGGCGATCTACGCTCTGATAAGCTCTCAGAGCTTGTTGTTATGACCCGAGCATAACAGGCTCTAGACGACGATGAGAGGAAATGGCCCTCCATTTCCTCTGTCATTAAAGACTTCCTCACCACATTTGCACCCCATGACACCGCCGCCCATGCCCGAATGAAACTCGGCAAACTCCGGCAGAATTTACGTGACAAGGAGAATGGTTTCTCTGATTACATCACTAAATTCCAACTTCTCGCCTCCCGAACAGGCATTACAGACCAAGGTCACTTTGATCGACCAACTCAATAACAGGATGGATCCCGAACTGGTCACGATGATCATCGCCATGGAGTACCCCCCAATCACCCTTCATGATTGGATTGACAAAGCTAGTCAATTCCATACGCAGCAATCCTGACTGGACTTATACCGAAAGGGAAGAACGGTACAACCCCTCCTCTCAGAAACCCAGGCACACCCCAAAGGAGATCTGGATGCAATGGATGTCGATACCATCAAAACCTCCCGAAGAAGGACCAAGGAATCGAAGAAGCTTCGCGTGGCAAAAATAGCCACCTATGCCCCGACAATCCTCTCCAATACAAAAGCGGCATCCATGAAAATCCCAGTCGAGATTATAACTCCAGATAACAAGAAAATCTTGATCCAAGCTCTGATCGACAGTAGAGCAGCAGGAAACCTCGTCGACACCCACCTAGTCAAGAAATACCACTGGCAGAAGCAACGGCTGGCAAAACCAATAGTCGCCCAGAACGTGGACAGTACTAACAACAAAGGAGGGCTAATCAGGCACAAAGCCTGACTCCAAATCCATATCAGAGGAGTCGAGGAGAAACGGGACTTTACGATCCTCGACTGCGGAAACGAGGACATAATCCTCAGGCTCCCCTGGCTCCGAACCAGGAACCCGGTCATCGACTGGACATTGGGAAAAATAGATCTGACACCAAAATCCTATAGACAGGATGACCCAGTAGCCAGAGAGCAACGCTACCTTGTCCACTATCTCGACAAGGCACCAGACTCCTTTATCACCAATGAACTATGGGAAAAGGAATCTCTCTCTCCAAAGGAACATACAATCAGACTTCAAAAAACTATGCTTTCCACGGAACTGGCAATGGCTGCCAAGACAGACGAAACAAAACTCCCGCCGCAATACGCCGATTTTGCAGGAGTTTTTAAAGAACCCAAAGACGGAGACCTTCCCCCCCACCGACCATTTGACCACACAATCGACCTAGACAAGGACTTTATCCCAAAGGTCGCCAAAGTCTATCCCCTCAACCCCCTGGAACGCAAGGCATGCAAAGATTTCGTCGAGGAACACCTCAAATCAGGCAAAATTGTACCATCAAAGTCCCCCCAGGCATCCCCTTTCTTCTTCATCCCAAAGAAAGATGGAGAACTTCGCCCCTGTCAGGATTACCGCTACCTGAACTCCCATACAGTAAAGAATGCTTATCCCCTCCCCCTCATTTCCGACCTCGTCGATAAACTCCAAGGATCCACTCTCTTCACCAAATTCGACGTATGATGGGGATATAACAACGTTCGAATCAAAAAGGAGGACCAATGGAAGGCAGCATTTATTACCCCGGAAGGACTATTCGAACCAACAGTCATGTTCTTCGGCATGTGCAATTCCCCCCCCACGTTCCAAGCCTTTATGAACCACATCTTCAGCAATTACCTGGCTGAAGGATGGCTCATCATCTATATGGATGACTTAATGGTCCACACCAATGACAACCTCGAATGACATCGGGAACTCATTCGGAAGGTTCTCCAACACTTCAAGGAACATGGTTTATTCCTCAAACTCTCGAAATGTCAGTTCGAGCAACGAAAGGTAGAATTTCTTGGCATGGTTGTCTCCACCAACAAAATCTCGATGGACCCTGTGAAACTCTCTGCCATCAGAGATTGGAAAACCCCGACCTCGGTCAAGGCAGTGAGATCCTTCCTTGGCTTCTGCAATTTCTATCGCCACTTCATCCCGGATTTCTCAGTGATCGTTAATCCACTTTACAGCCTCACCCACAAAGGGAAACTATGGGAATGGACGACTGAGTGCGAGACGGCCTTCCGCACTCTCCAAAAGGCTTTTCTTTCCAGACCGGTATTGAAAATGCCGGATATTACACAACTGTTCTCCATCATGACAGATGCATCTCTCACTGCCGCTGGTGGGATTCTCCTCCAAGCTGATACGAACAGGGATCTCCACCCCTGCGCATACTTTTCCGCAACCTTCACTCCAGCAGAGCGCAATTACGACATCTATGACAGAGAACTCCTCGCTGTCATCAAAGCCCTCGAGACCTGGGCTCACTACCTCAAAGGCACTGGACGCGTAGTCACCATCTTCACCGACCACAAAAACCTCACTTACTTCCGAGCCCCCCATAAACTCTCTTGACGACAGGCACACTGGATGATGTTTCTTCAGGACTTTGACCTTCTCTTCATATATGTCCCCGGATTGAAGATGGCCCCAGCTGATGCACTCTCCTAGAAGGATGAGGTGGACACTTCAGATGACAATGCCGACATCACTCTCCTTCCCGACCAATTATTCATCCATGCTCTTGACACCTGTATTGTCGAGCACATCAAAGAAAACATGAAGACCGACCCCACCGCCCAAGACTTGGTCGGTACCCTCACCTCTGGATTCCTCCCTTTCCCTCGCTCCCGGAAGGAGGATTGGTTTTTCGATGAGACCAACCTTTACTATAAAGGCCGTCTCTATATTCCCCTGGAACTGCACCATGACTTGGTAAAATCGGTCCATGAATCAGCAGCTGGCGGCCATGGCGGTATCTTCCATACCCTCCAACTCCTTCAGCGGGACTATTGGTGGCCCGGCATGGGCATGTTTATTTGACGCTTCGTTAATGGCTGTGCCGTCTGCCAGCAAAACAAGGTCAACACCCACCCCACAGTCCCCCCCCTCTCCCCACTCACCACCACCACCACCCATCCCTTCCAGCAACTCTCTGTCGACCTCATCACTGGGCTCCCTTCTTCCGCCGGTTATGATTCCATCATGGTCGTGGTAGACCATGGGCTTTCGAAGGGGGTAATTTTCACCCCTTGTCACAAAACACTTGATGCAGCAGGCCTCGCTGCACTCTTTTTTGATAAAATCTTCCCTCACTTTGGCCTCCATGACCACCTTATCTCTGATCACGGTCCACAGTTTGCCTCCACATTCACTAGGGAACTCACCCAACTACTCAAATACGATGTAGCACTCTCCTCAGCTTACCACCCGCAAACTGATGGAGAAACAGAACGAGCAAATCAGGAATTAGAAACCTATCTTCAGATCTTTTGCAAAGGACATCCGGAACGATGGGCATCCCTCCTTCCAATGGTGGAATTCCATCATAACTCTTCCATCCATTCCTCCACCCAGAAAACACCATTTTCCCTGATCCTCGGGTACGAACCACAAGCCTACCCCCCTCTTGGCAAAACCTTCCTCCCGGCCTTGGAAACCCGGCTGGAACTTCTCTCCGCAGCATGAACGGAAGCAATTGCGCCCATGAATGGTCGCAACAGATCATGAAGGAACGAATCTTTCCACAACTCCCTAAGTGGAAGGTAGGCGATAAAGTCTGGCTTGATAACTGGAACCTGCAGATCAACTATGCCTCACGAAAACTGGCACCCCGATGGGAAGGACCATTTGAAATCGCCCAAGTCCTTTCTCCAGTAGCATTCCGCCTCTGACTCCCTGCTGGATGGCAGATCCACGATGTCTTCCACGCTTCCCTTCTCTCTCCTTTCAAGGAAACAAACGAGCACGGACCCAATTTCCACAACCCTCCACCTGATCTTATCGACAGAGACGAAGAATACGAAATAGAAGCCATCCTAGCACACCGCGGACCTCGCAACTGGAGACAATATCTTGTCTCATGGAAAGGTTACTCTACAGCAGAAAACACATGGGAACCCACGGGGAACCTTCGCCACGCCACAGTGGAACTCCGAGATTACCAAAAACGGCATCCTCAAGACTTCCCAAATGCATAAAAGGATTAAATGCACTGAGGTTGTTTTCAGCAACAACAAAACAACCCACCATGTCCTCTTTCGCTTTCACCCGCCATATCCCTCAACTACAAAACCAGAAAAATCCCATGGCTTACCCTTTTATGTTCATCCCTCCCATTCCCAAACCCGCCCTGGACAGGTCTAAATTTGCTTCGGTAGAGCAAATCTATGAGGAGGGTAATGTTACAGTCACACGAGAGGACGGCCCAATCCTTTCTTTTCCTCCCATCCCCAACTCCCCGACCCTCGTCCCAGACACCTCTGTCCTCGATGATGACCCCATGGAGACCTCTAGCTCCTCCACTCCAGCTCCGCCTCGCCTGGCACATAGATTACCCAGGACACCCAAGAAGGACATCTAGAAACCCTTTGCCCTTCCATCCGCAACATCAGAACCACAGCCGCCGCAGCTAGACTGCACCGGACCTTTTCTTCTTGTACTTCTACTGCCTCCATTTCCGTCACTTCCACACAGAGTTCAGGATATGCCATTCCATTTCCCATGATACGCTTCCTTTGATCCTTGAGACTCCTTTTGACCACGGACACCCGCACCCCATTTAGTAGAACCCTCAATCCTAAAGGTTCCCACCCCTTGCCTCATCTGTATATATAGTTGGGTACTTTCTCCCATATTCCCTAGCTAGTTCTACACAATCCCTGCCTAGTAATCTAGTCCACCTTCCACGCATTCCTCACGTGAGACCGTTCGATCTAGCCGACGCTATCGAACCCTTGATCCTAGCCTTCACAAAGGTTATTAGGAAGAACACCTCCTCACCTAGTCTGCAGAACGTACTAGGTTTTGTCTATAAGACTTCGCTCTACTTTGAGTGAGCACTGCTAGGTTACTACACAATCAGCGTAACAGGCAATGGCTGTGATGTCGTCTACAAGGTCGTGTGGATGCGGTCGAGGTCATGGATCCTCTCGTGGAACCCAGTCAAAGTGGCTGTGCTGGAACTGTGGCTCAGATCAGCACCTAGCTGCGAAGTGTGACAAACCGCCAAAGGATGGTGAAAAGAAAACTCACTCGGATAGTGCCCATGCTGCAATGGACAATGCTGACTCCGAGGATGGAGTATTTGGGGTCATCAAGGATGAGGACGACCTACCTGACCTGATGTCAATGGGATCGGACAGCGATAACAAAGACACACCTGGCAGAGCGCAGGAAGTCTCCAATGAGGATGACGATGATTGGTTCTCAGTTACTGGCGACGACAGTCCATGGGGCTGTGGATGGGATGACGAAGAGGATCGGGCGCACGAAGCTGAAGACACAACGTCTAGCAGCTGCGCTGGCCCTTCATACACTGCCAAGAACGACCTAGAGAATGCTGCCATGGAGGTTAGCGATCGTCAAACTGATACATGCCACATCGAGCTATACGACTCAGGCACCACTCGTCACATCACCCCAGATCGTGACCATATGCTGAATGTCCAGCAAATCCTGCCAAAGTCCTTCACCGCTGCAAACCAACAAAATTTCAGCGCTACGGGTGTGGGCGATCTGATCATCGAGATCCCAAATGGGGTGGAGATCTCGAAACTGCGTCTAACCGAGGTGCTGTACTCACCCGAGGTGGGGTACACGCTCGTGTCAATTGGTCGTTTGGATGAGCTCGGGCTCTCAACAACATTTGCAGGTGGCTATTGCACGATTCGTGACGCTGATGGAGAAACAATTGGGTGCATACCATGATCAACCAAAGGGCTATATCGTGTCGTACACGAAGGGGGTGAGCACACTGCTGCAGCAACAGAACGACTCACTGTCATGGAGTTCCACCGTCGAATGGGCCACATCACGCCATCCATCGCACATCGTCTAGCCAAACAGGGCCTAGTTAGTGGCCTGAAAATCGACACATCGACTGACGAGCCTACCTTCTGCGAGTCGTGCATATATGGCAAAGCAACTCGCAAGCCCATTGCAAAGGAACGCGAGGGCCCACGTTCTGAGTCAATTGGCAACATTGTTTTCTCAGATGTCTGGGGACCGGCACCTGTCTCGACACTTCACAGCAAGCGCTATTATGTCATGTTTATGGACGACAGCATGCGACTCACCCATTTTCGGCCGTTGCGGCAGAAAAGTGAAACCTTCAAGGCCTACCATGGATTCGAGGCATGGCTGGACAGGCAGCTAGCAGCGAAAGTGAAGCTCCTCCACTCGGATCGAGGGGGAGAGTACCAGGGAAAGGAATTCATACTGTACCTGGAGAAGCAAGGGACCGTGCAGTGCCTGATACAACCCTAAGACCTAAGTCCTCGAGTTACCACTTGTCAACCAAAGCTCTTTGGAGGGGAGAGAGTTGGCGTCTAGGCTGGGGCCTTAGAGAGGAGGATACCCAAGTGAACTAGACTGGGGGTGCCAGTCGTCATCCGCTGGGTTTATGTATTCATGGAGTACATAGGTTTACATAATACGTTTCGTCTATAAGAGTCCATACCCTATGCCCTGGGCGCTGGAATGTGGCTGAAACATGTATCAAGGGGAGAACATGTGTGAATCAGAGATGAAAGAAGAGAAGCATACCACAACCGTGCGGCGGTGGGAGAATGGAAGAGGAGCATGCACAGCACCGGGCTGGGTCAAGGGGCGCGTCAAGCATGGGTGAAAGATGAAGGTGAAATGAGTGACGTGGTGCAGAGATCAGAGGGCGAGGCTGAGGCTGTTGATCCTGATGATAAGATAAGGAGATTAGATGAGATGAAAGATAAGATAAGGAAGAAGAGAAAAAGACGTTAAGTCCATTGTAGATGCTGGTACGGGGCAGCGATCGTAACAGTGCCTCACCGCACACGATACGCCACAGCACAATGGGGTGGCTGAGCGGCTGAACCGGACCATTTTGGAAAAAGTCCACACGATGTTGCATGCTAGCAGACTGCCGAAATTCCTGTGGGGAGAGGCTGCGTGTCATGCCATCTGGTTGAAGAATAGAATGCCTACCAAAGTCCTTGCTGGAAAGTCACCGTACGAGGCTGCACTGGGTAAGACGCCCAATTTGAGCTGACTGTGCGAGTGGGGTTCACCCGTTTTTGTCAAGATGGGCGCTGGTACAAAGCTGGGAGGGCATATTGAGCACGGAAAATGGATGGGAATCGACGAATGTACCGAGAACACGTGCCACATGTATTGGCTGTCGAAGCGCACGGTAACTGTCGAGCACAACGTGTACTTTGATGCTGCACCGCATGCTGTTGAGGGAAAGGAAGAACCTGCCATTTTGGGCACCAGCACCTCAGCGCAGCTACCCGTTCCTGTCACTGCTGACAAATCACGCACCACGTCCATCAAGTCCTCGCCCATCACCGTCACATAGCCTCCAGCCCCTGCCACTGCTCCAGACTCCCCGCTATTGCCCTTAACACCATTACCTTCGCCATTCACCTCACCGCCATCCAAGCTGCCCAAGCCACCAACTCCTGATGAAGATGAGCCCCGCACCAAGCACATCCAAAAGCCGAGTCAACGGATCCTCAACATCATCAGCGGCAAAGCCACCAGCACGGCGCTCCCTCAAGGTGTGCAACAACCTGATCCTGTAGTCAAAGAACCAGCCCCCCAGCCAACTGTTCTCAAAGGTGATGGCATGACTGAGCAGATGCTCGCTGTCACCGACGACAGGTACAAGCAAGACTATGACGACCGAGAGCTCACTATGCTCGTCGAGCAGGCCAGCACAGCCGCTGAGGCACTCGAGCCCACCATGCTGGCCGACACAAGGTGACACCCAGACTGGCCAAGATGGGAGGATGGTATTCGCAAAGAGCTCGACACGCTCGAAAAGGCCAGTACCTGGGAACTCGTTGACCCCCTGCCTGGGGCCAACATTGTTGGATCAAAGTGGATCTTCCGTGCGAAAAAGGATGCTGCCGGGAGTATCGTGTGCTACAAGGCACGTCTTGTCATGCAGGGATTTTCTCAAGTCCCCAGCATCGACTACTTCGACACATACGCCCCTGTTGCAAAGCTCACATCCATCTGGACCGTTCTCGCCCTTGCTGCACACGAAAACCTCGAACTGCATCAGATCGACATCAAGGGCGCGTACCTAAATGGTACATTAAATGAAAATGAAGTCATCTACATGCATCAGCTGCCCGGTTATGCCGACACGAAATACCCCCACTGAGTGTGCCACCTGCGCAAGATGCTATATGGACTCAAGCAAAGCGGTCGCCGTTGGTACCAACGCTTAGTTGAAATCCTGGTGACCAAGATGGGATTCAAGCAGTGTGAAGTCAACCAAGCTGTTTTTGTCAAATGGGAAGAACTGTCGCTGACAATCATCATAGTGCACGTCGACGACTGCACGATCACTGCAAGCACACTCGCTCTCATCACAACCGTCAAGTGCCAGCTCAGTTGCTTCATTGAAGTAACTGACCTCAGCGAGCTCCACTGGCTTTTAGGGATTGAAGTCACGCAGAACCAAGAAGAATGCACGCTCATGCTCTCACAGTGCACATACATCGACGCCATCCTCTGACGATTCAACTTCGACCAGCTGAAGCCCATCTCAACGCCAATGGAGCCAAGCGTGAAACTCACCACAAGTCAGTCACCATCTACCGCCGCCGAATACACCACTATGAAAAACATCCCGTACCAAGAAGCGATTGGATTGCTCATGTACGCTGCGCTCGGGACCCGGCCCGATATCTCATACACTGTCTCACAGGTCTCGCGTTTCTCATCTAACCCTGGACAACCACACTGGGACGCTGTCCGGTGTGTCTACAGGTATCTACTTGGTATGAAAGACCTCAGGCTGACATATGAAGGGGGAGAGAAGCCACTCGAGGGATATACTGACGCGGATGGCAGCGTCACGGAGGACCACCGCGCAATCTTGGGCTATGCATTCCTCATCGACGGTGGCGCAGTATCCTGGAGCTCAAAACGACAAGAGATCGTCTCACTCTCAATGACCAAGAGCGAGTATGTCGGAGCGACACATGCCACGAAAGAGGCACTCTGGCTCCACACCCTTATATCCAGCCTGTTTGCCCCTCTCTCGCAGCCGACGACTCTTTTTCAGACAATCAGTTGGTGATCGCACTCACAAAAGACCACCAATATCATGCATGTACCAAACACATCGACATCCAATTCCACTTCATACGCTGGGTCGTCGATGACAGCAAAATCCGACTGGTCTATTGTCCTACTGGCGACATGGTCGCCAACGTCTTCACCAAGGTGCTGCCTTCACTGAAAGTCAAACATTTCGCCATCAAACTCGGACTATGCACAGCGTGAGGGGGAGTGCACCACCGATCACGTACTAACACACTACCCGACCGTACCATGTGGTACCAGATGCCATCCCATACGACGCATATTCAGCCAATAAAATTTCCTTGATACACGCTTTCTCGGATACAATGCATTCTACCGTCCCTATTTTTCTTTCTAGTTCCTTCTTATAGTTAGTTTGTGTCCGCACATACTTAAATGCACCGTTTTTGTAGCCACCACCTCAGTCCATTTGCCCCACATACGACTGAGGTGAGTGCTCTTACTTAGATTGTACCGAACAATATGCTTACCCATACTTAGTGTCCATCATAGGTGAATATTATTAGTCCGTTTGCCCTGCATACGACTGAGCGTCCATCATAGCCTTTTAACATGTCCACACCGAGAAATTGGTGATACTGTAGACTGCGCTTGGACCCTCGCTGTGTCTTGGACTTGGAGGCAGCATACAGTGTTCATCATGACTTTTTCGACTGTACTTGTCTATATTATGAAGGCCCTCTCATTCCAATCATTCATTGACTGAGATTCACCCAGCCCACTGTCATTAGGACAAAATGTATGCATGTTGATGAATGCAAAATCTGCCCCATTACTCTAAACCACTGGCAGAAGACTTCCACGTGGACCATGGTGCAATTAATAAGAAATGCAAGCAGGAGAGGATGTGGGTGACATGCCCATCAAGAGTCAAGACATTGAATATAGGGTCAGCTTCCCGATGCAACTTGAGGAGTCAGTCCTTCAGCAGCCGTTTCCGCGTGAGTTGCAGTGAGTGTAGTTCTATTTGCATCTGTTGGCATCCAGTCCTTGCACCTCGTGTCCCAGCTGCCATGCGTCACTTGGCTACTGACCACTATGGATGAGTCTCCGCAAAATCTATATGCAAAGAATCTGCAACAACCTTATGGGTACCCATTGCGGTTTCCAGAGCCAAAGCCTGGCCTCCCAGCATCTTACGAAGAACATGGTATTCGCTTCGGAGACATTGGATATGTTGACGATGACATCACCAAAATGATCAAACTCCGATGACCCCCGATAAGGCAATCCCGACGCGCGGCCCGAGTCGCCATCGCGACGAGAGACGCTATGACGTCGTTCGTACTCGTCATCGAGTGTGTGCGACGCGAGAGTCTGTTCTCCTTAGCACCGTCCTTGCGAGAGCCATCAGATATGTACTCATGTCTGTAGATGGCTTTAATATATTTACTCGTCCGCGTCGTCCCGGCCATATATCTCACGAGCGTAACAGTCTCTTAGCATGGCTGACGATTCAACTGAAAAAGCTTCGAGAGCGTATATTGGCTATCACAGAGTATCGTAGCCTTCTTGTGTGTACAAGTCGTCGTCTAACTCTTCCCCCGCATCTGCTACAACTCTGTCCTCATCATCCTCATCACCACTCTCATGTTCACCCTTGTCCACGTCCAGCCCTTTGTCCTCCCCTTCATCCTCTCCTTCATCCCCGTCGCTGTCCTCATCACCGTTTCCGTCGTGGTCGTTCTCTGAGTCATTCTCCTTCTGGTTTTCATGGCCTGTGTCCGAGTTGTTTCCACGGTCGTTTTCTCCACTTCGATATCCAT
>JBBPLT010000886.1:0-11508 GCA_038089955.1 Strobilomyces dryophilus | reverse complement strand
AGCGGTGGGGCGGCCGGGGAGGCACCGGGCCCAGGACGAAAAAAAAAAAAAAAGTGACGGCGGGGCACGGTGTACACGATTGCTACGACGACGTCAGCGGGCGATGAGCAGCAGGACGAGCCAGACCCCGTGGAATAAAGTTGCCACATATGGACACTCTTGTCGTTCTGCCGCCACGAGTATTCTTTTTGCCGTATCCATACAGACGATCAAAGAACATGTCAGCGCGTCTTCGACTGGCAAGTTCCAAACACATTCCGATCATGCATCCCTACCAACCCACGGTCCATTCATTGCCCAAACTGCGAACTTCTGGGACAGGCTCAGTCATTCCAGGAAGGCTTCTACGGTGACCTCGCACAACGACCTCTCATACGTTGAACGTTGATGGAAAGCACGAGGAAGTTGTCATTGTGGGCATCATCTATGACCTCGTGGCGTACCTAAACATCCTCGCTCGCATAAGGTTCGATCCTGCTGTTGCGTCTACATTCCTCTGGATGATCCCGCCGTCCTGATTGATCCTGCCGTTCTCGATGCGTGGCAGCATGGTCAGCTCGACTCTGTGGAAATGCCGTTGGTCACAGCGATCGCCACCTCTCCGATTCGATTTATCATGTATGTGCCTCTCGGGCTCTTCGACGCGGAAAGGGTGTGCTTGATTCAATATTCCCTCACGCTTGTACTGACTTTCACTGGTCTAAAAAAAGTCAATCCACATTCAACCGTCCGTCATTGGACAAGTAGTCATCGCAAAGAGTATCGCCCGCGTCGGAACACGTGGCAGGTACAGGGCTCATCGTTCCTGCGACACTGCAATCAAGCGCTTTCATTCTGATCACGTCGTCACCCTCCTCGTCCAAGTACGTCTCTTCTATATCTTTCCACTACTTACGTTGATAGTCTGTCATCATGTATGGTGAATCTGTAGTTGCATTGGGACAGACGCCTTGGAGTCTCGGACACAGAGATGCGCGATGAGCAATGACTTCGTATTCCCTTGTTACTCATAGGCTGGCACTCGCAGAATGTTCCCATCGGTATGTCAAGCCAACAGAGACAAAAGCTGCCATCATGAGGCGATTCATGCAGCCGTTCGCGCCGCTGACCTCCATCCGAAACAACTATTCCGGCTACTTTTTTCGATGAACATGGGCAAGCATCGTCGTTTGAATGACGACCAATCTTTCACGGGTAGGTCTCTCCTACTTACGACCACCCACATCAATCAATATTGCCCGCACCCCAGCGGAAGGCCTCATGTGATGACGTAATCACGTCGCGAGTTCGAGCTCGGACACAACAAACTGCGGAAATTTTGCGAGATCATACGGAAAGCTGGGCTCTATTGTACTTGGAGCAATACATGCTTTGAATTCCTCCATGCTCCAGGAGGCCCAAGTCTCTGTTCCGGTGGTAACAGGGCTCGACTCTTACAGCCGTTCTTCTCCATTGCGGTGTCTGTTAGCACCTGGAACAGTCGCACGTGGACGTTCCGAGAATACCACTCATCTAGGGTGGTTCTGTTTTTTAAAAAGGAACGGACCCCGTGCAATAACCTCGACATCCCAAACTACGAGGAGTCGCCAGGGATCATCGCGGCGATGGAAGAGGCCACTGGGATCTTGGCACTTCGGCCAGACTTGGTTAACATATGGGAAAAGCTTAGCCACTCGACGCGAGTCGAAGGCGCACTCGGAATATCTTCTCTTCCGATGACTCAGCGACGTCGCACACCCGCCGTCCTGACGAGTGCAGACATGGAGGCCGCCACCGCCAGACTTGGCAAGGGGCCATCTCGCCTCGAATTACACGATCAGACTCGTGCGCTGTGGGTCGTTGGGAAGGGCCAGACCCAGGGAACCAGGGGGAACACCCCGTGCTAATGGATGCAGACTACGACATGCGACTACCTGGTAACTCTCCGGCCATCTTTCTCTTTGCTCTTCAAACCTGAAATGTCCGTGTCTTGGGCTGTCGCCGTTGTCATCCTCCAATCATGGGTGCTGGGCAGACTCCCATCGGATGTTTCTGCTGATGTCCAGGCGCGTCATCAGGCTGCTCGTCGCCAAGGTAGCGTACGAAGGGCCCTGCTGAATCTCAATCAGGCGGATTCGCGGACGCTGCTCTGACGAGTTTCGTCACGGTCTCAGGGAAGTGAGCATGGCTGGCCGGTCTGAGCGCCATTTGATCGACGTTTCGCGCCTATTCGGGAAGAAAGACACAGGCAATGAATTCATAATTTCACACCACTCTCTTGTCTACTAGAATCTGAGTAGCATAGTCTACGGTACCAAATAATCGATCGGCTGGGATGGCTATTGCCCACACGAGCTTCTGCGACCGAATGACTGAACAATTGCGATTAAAGTCATTATAACTCTGATCGGCATTGTTCCTGCCGGCAAACAGGTCCCACAGCACTTGTGTACCTCGCCTGTGGGACAGGTCGGTGAGAAACGGTACTGCAAATACGCTCGCCCTTGTCATCGATGTGTGCGTACTGGTCGAGTAGCGGCCCACAGACGTCGGGATCGCAAAGACGTTGTGTGCGGATGCGGAGCGTCGCTTCGGTCTACCAGATAGATCACGTCCTCCGCTCGTTGGAGCAGTAACCGCCCTCTCGGACGGAAACGTACGATGCCCGAGTTAGACGCGTAGACGCGGTGCTATGCTTCGTGGGGCAGTTTTCATCGACCTGCGGGACGTGAGTCGGAAAGAACGGGCGGTGGATGAATGCGCGACGACGAAGATCTACACACTTGGGCGCCTCGGATGACTTGGGTCGTCGATAGAGCACTGCGCCGACGTTTGTCGCTCCGCAAGCTCCTCCACACCGACTTCGGGGAAAGGTCGGTGTTTTTGGCGACCCATGCAGCGCTTGGTAAACGTGGACCAGTTACCACACCACGTCGATCAGACATTCTTTGGTTTGGAGCGCTAGCGGAAGAACTGCCATCTGGCGAATTCTGAGCGAGACACAGGAAGAGGTTCGAGCACATCCTCACCACCGGGAGGGTTGCCCGACCAAAGGGACGCAAGTGGAGAATAGGATCGGCTCAGGAACACCGGCGCTCGGGGAACGCCGGTGAGCCTTGCACTCTGGACCTTCAAGGCGTCCCCTGTCACGCCTTTCGAGCGATATCTTCCTTGACAACGCTATTAACACTGACGACCTCGACTGCCACCAGGACTACACTACTAACCTATAGCGAACTGCGTGTGTCCTCGCCACTAATCGACAGGCGACGTCGCTTACTCGGGCCTTCCTCACGAGAAGACGAGGATGTGGAACAGACGGCGTGATCGTGTTGCCGCTTCGACCTCCGTACTTCACCATCCTGTCCGTGGACCTCCCCTACCTCTCCTTGCATGGCTGGCTCCAGTGGCCGTAGTGCGTGCACAAGAAGTCGATAGAATACATCGATTCGTTCCCACAGTGGGACCTATGGGTGCGTGGTCAGGCACACATAACAAAAACAGGTCTGAAGTTTACATCGTGTTCAGCCTCCACTCGTTTCTTCTGCTGCTCAGGTGGACTCTGTGGGGCGCTGGATTAGATGACTGCAAGCACAAGAGACCAAAATAGTCGTACCAGTGGCTTGGCACTGTTCTCGAGTCTTGTTCGACAGTTGTCACTGGAAGTCGTGGGGGGATTCTGATGAACAGCCGTTCCTTCTTTGCCGTGTGATTTTCAGTGCCTGCGATGCTAGTAATGGGGTTGGTAGCGGTCTTTGCACCCCCGTCCATCTAAGAAGCAGTTGCGGAGATGTTGCGGTTCTTGCATTCTTTGACAAATGAACAACACTTTTCCACTGGTTGCACATTGCGGACATGGTATGTAGTGAAGTCATACTAGATCCGCGGCAGAGAAAAATATATGCTGGACGTGTCGGTCGCCAACAAGAGAAACAAGTGGTGCGAGGAGGGGAATAAGAGATCCGCCCCGACGGCATCCACGACATACAGCACCTGCTGCGACTGCACGAAAAGCCCTATCGACTCGGACGTGGACAAATCGTTCGCGCGTCCTCAGCACCAAACTCCCACTCGGAACCCGACGTCAAATAGCGCACGCTGCCCCACGACCCGTCGCTCACGTCCCCAACTCACGCGCTAAAGGAGACCTCGACGCCCGGACCCTGTCTCCCCAGAGTTCACCGATGTTGCGCGTATTCGCTCGGAGACGTCGCGACAATGCACGGGATCTTGAAATAGAGCTTCGCGGTTGACGAGACGAACGAGATAAGGATTGACTCAGTGAGCGTCTGCTCGGGTGACGACTTGTCAGCATGGAAGCGGTAACCGGGCTCGTCGGATGGCTGCCTCGTCTTCAGCGGGAGGCGCGACGATAGGGTCCGTCTGCTTCGGAGCCTCGGGCGCCGTAAACGCGATGTGCAAGTTGGTCGTTATCGTTCGCCGACACGTTGACCGGGGGGGGGGAGACAGCGGGCATGTTTCCTTGTTGGCAGGAGACGCACGTTCCTTCCCAATCTCCATGCGACCGATGCGCGAGAAGATTTCTGACCCGTTCTTTTCGACAACGTTCCTGACCTGCTCTGTGCGACCTGACGACGGCAATCATTTGGTTACCGGCGCAGGGGTGATCTTGGCGGCATCCCTGTCGTGCAAGTGTTCGCGTGAAGGGGATGGAGACGCAGACATGACACGTGCTCAGACTGCTCCCTGTCCGGCTACGTTGTAAGGAAGATCATTTCCTCCCGAGCCGTTGGACCGACTCATGATCGAAAGAGTAAAGTCGAAAGTGACTGACGAGCTCCAGTTGTGCAGTGCGGAAAGTAGTATCTGAGGTCGCAAAATATCGTAGAATTCGGACGAGCGCCGGAAGTTGGTGTGCATAGGGTGGACGTTGGTGGCGTGATAAGGAAGACGAGTGATGCGTGGAACGAACGATGGGGACACCATCACGGTCTTCGTCTCTCCCCATCCCCATTATCCTCTTCACTTGCGACGGATTCACGATCACGAACGCCCCGAGGTCGTGGTCGTGGATGGCATCTTCCTGTGCCCAACTGCATGGCTGCGAGTACGTGCCTCCCAGCTGCAGCTGTTCGCACGCTCGCCATGTTCGCGTGAGCTTAGAGTCTGGCCATTCATTCTGCTGCTGCGATTGCGCATTCCTAGGATAGCCGGAGGAGGGGAGAGCGGCCATACTCCATGTAGTGCTGTGTATCGAGCTCTCTAAACTGGCAAGGTCACCCTGGCCATGAGATTTTGAACTGGGAATGACACGCGACATGACGAAAGCGCATGGAGAGCGAACCGAAATTGTATCCGAGTCCCCAGCCCCACAGTTCAAGGATGGTCGGAAAGCACGAGATAGATAAGCATTTCGGAGCGTGTGATGTAGAGTAGGAGATCCTCGATGGGAACCTCAATCTCTGGAAAGCTGCAATACGAGAACAACGAGGATATCTGAGATGAGGTGAATGAGTCGATCATGAGCAGGCGAGGCAAATAAACGCATGCGGACAAGACTCACCTTGCGAGTTCTCTTTGATCGACCATCCTTCAAGCGCATCAAAGCTTGCGGACGTATCCCGCTAGATCCACACGGGCGTCTTCCACTTGTTTACAGATCGGGGGTGTTTGCGAGAGCGTTCTTGTATCTGATTCTGCGGCGTGTGGGCGAAGTAATACGCTGAACACGAGCGTCTGGTTGAGAGACCAATGCCGATCAAATTTACCAACGTCCAGCAGTATCGGGGGGACATACCTGGTAGACAATTGGCGCATAGCGTTCACTCATGTCCCCTCTGGAGGAATCCATGGTCCAGCCCGCCCGTTCTCCAACTTCAGAACCCGGCCCCGTCCCCTCCCGGCCCACTCTGGCTGTTCAAACTCTCTCTTGCCAGACGTCCGTCTATCCCCTTTTGGGTCGTCTGAGCCATCTCCCTCGTCACGTCTGCCCATGGGTCGGTGGTGGTACCCAATTTTTTGGTCGCGTGTTGGGCGAGGAACAACAGGGGGTCATTGTCCCGTGTCTTCTGAGGACCAACCCTCGGAGAGACCTACAATGGCACGTCGAGCCTCTCGCTCGAGAAAGCTCTTCACGATGTCGTCGGATGTGGCGAATTCCAGGACCCGTAGTACATTGGCGGCCACAGATACCTAACTTGGGGTTGGCGATATCCTCGTACTCGTTGGACTCGAGGAAGCGTGGTCGAGCCTGTGGAGCATGTCGTACACGATGATTGAGTCTTGGCATAGTGTCGAGATCACAAGTTCGATGAAAAAACAAGAGTACTGGAGTAGACATATCCCAGTGTGAAGTGGAGGGTTAAATGGTGGCGACAGTGAGGGGGTGACCGTCAACAGTTCACCGGGGGGGGGGATAAACCAGCTGGGATGGTGGCAGGCTGGGCGGAAGTACCCGGAGCAGGATCGGACCGGACGAGGATGAAGCGGTGAGTCACACAGCAGTCACGTGAGGTCACCCTTCCCCTGCGGCAGCTAGCGCCAGCGCCCTACGTCACTGGTCTCCGTCATGGGTGAATACTGTCATTGTCTTATTTCATGCACCTCTGACTCGACTGGATCCACAGGGCGTCCGGTCAGTTATCGGCCCTGCTCAAGAAGGACCCTCTGCAGAAGCTGTCACGTAAGTCGTCGTTGTCTTTGTGAACCCGTGCGATTTAACGAATGCGCGCAGAGCATAGGGAGCTCGAGACACAGGCCAGACGCGAGGTTGACCCGGAGCAGCTTCAGGACTGGGACAACGAGCAAGCGTTGTTTGCAGGGGCGGCATACGAGATCCACGCGTCAGTCGTTCGGATCGTGGACGCGCAGCGACGATAGGTGTGTGGGTGTTCGCATGGATGGGTTCGGCGCGTGATGACCGCGCGGGGTAGGGAAGTGAGGGGGAATGGCGCGACATTACGCAGAGTGACATGATCGGAGATTGAATGCGAAGCCATTAGTCCGAGCGACCGCTCGGGCACGATCACCGCCTCATCGCGCACTCCGGGTCGTCGTCGTCGTCCGTCGGCAGGTAGATGGGTAACAGCGGGTATGTTCTCCTTGTTCCTGTCGGTATCTGGTTCAATCCAGTGTCTGTTCCCTAGCCATATCGAACCACCATGACCTCGCGACCGGAGGAGAAAGTCAAGTTTTATACACAACCTGCGGGATATCCTTCCCTCGTCCTATTTGGTATGCTTTGATTCGTTGGGTAAGAACGAGAACACAGGTACGTCTCTGTCGCTCTAGCTCGCATATCAAAGCCATTCACGAACGCTCAACACGCAGTCGAGGAGCAAAGTCGGTTGCTGCGTACGTTCCTTGCCACAGTCGCTCGTATTCCATTGATGATCATGTCTACCAGGCGACGAAATTGCGCGGCATAAGCGAGCCCTCGACAAGTCGCAAGCTGCCAGACTGACAGAGCTCGCAAACCTTCGCAGCGACTTGGTCCTTGGGCAAGAGAAGCACAAGAAAGACACCGAGGCACTGCAGTCCGAGATTGCGCGATAGAAGAGTTCGTACGTGACCCGACAGAAGGATCTAGCCACCGCGTGCGAGACTCTGGACGGGCTCCGGCGCAACAAATCACAGAGCGTACGACCGCCGTCTTCCTCCCAGAATCGATACGAGATGCAACCCAATGTTCAATACGGCGTGGCCTGCGCGCTACCTGTCGATGCAGACGAGGAACACGTCCAGAGGAAAGACGAGTGGGAATTAGATCCCACATGCAAGTCCTACGTCCCGGGTCACTTTGAATCCAAATTCCACACGGTCAGCCTCTCCGTCAGGCCGCCGTCTGCAGTACACTAACACCGCTGAAAGGGTCCTGGTCCTCCCGCAGGAAGAGTTTCGGGACGCTTCCTCGCTCATCAGAAGTGATCGGACAGATTTCGTTGGGCAGACCGTGCGCATCATGTACTATCGAGGCACGTTGTCTGAGCCCAGATGGCTGGACCATGATGATTGTGAGTCTCTTTTTCCTCTTGTTCTCGCACTCTTGATCTAAAAAATGATTACGCAGCGACTTTCTCGGTGGTTCGCACTGTCCGTACTGACCTGAGTGGAGCCATCAAAAATCTAGCAAACCACAAGGACGACTCCGGAGATGACTACTATCGGCTCGACTATGACCTGATCATGTCGTTCGGACGTACGCAGATTTGCGTAGAGGTATGCTGGATTTTGGAGGTGAGCTACCTGGTCGATTCTCCCACCTTACTGTTTCTCAAAACGTCTCTTTGCAGAGGCGAACGATGGGAAGATTCAGATGGTCATGGTGACGTGCCAACTCACTCGGGGCTCAGGGTACCTGCGAGAATCATCCATGGAGAGTAAACGTTTATGTTTTTCGCTGTTGGTGATGAACTGCAAGTCTAGAGTCTACTGCATCGCATACTTGTAACCCATCCAAATCTACTGCTGGCATAGTTTTCATTGTTCCATGCCTGCGTTTCGCTACTGCCCTTAGTCACGACTTTTGTACTCCTCCCTTCATACCTATCTCTGAGTACGATCTACATCCGGACGCCTGCCAAGCCTGTATGATACCCAAGTACTACCTCGTCGACCAAAACGTCCAGTGCGTCCCTCGCCACACGTCTCCTTTGCCCGCCGACTCCCAGCGTAGCCCACGTACCGAGCAGATACCAGAAACACATGGGTAGAAAGAAGGCGCCTAAGTAGCCGTGAAGGAGGCCTCCAAGGAGGCCCGGCGCGAAAAGGTGTACCTGTGAAGCGAAAACGGGATGACGCTCGAGGCAGCTCCACCCTGCGAACAAAATCAAAAAAATCGTTGAGATCCAGAATGGGGCGGCGATAGAGGACGTCGAAGGCTCCCGTCGGACGAGCAATACTCCAAGGTAGCTCCATGGCTCGAGTGAAGAGAGTATAGGCAAGTCGACTGACAGGACCGCGGGCGTATTCTCCTCGTCCTCGTCGGCAGAGATGCGGCCCCTACCCATTCTCCAACGCGACCGATGCGTGGTGAGGGCGCGGGAGAGGATTTCTGGCTGCTTTTCTTTTCAACGACGTTCCTGGCCAGCGACCGTTTCTGTGCGATGGTCATCGTGCGACTTGCGGACGGTAAACTCCTTGGTCGCCAACGTCGGCCTGATCTTTACAGCATCCTAGTCTGGGTGTTGTACGGGATTTCACGTCGAGGGGTTAGAGACCCTCCTTGTCCAGCTACATTGTATGGAGAACCCATTTCACTGTCGTGCCAATTACAGGGCTCCTCCAGACGTTTTGCGGGATCATGCGCCGTTGGAGCCAGACGACATCAGTGTAAGGAGTTCCGACTGTGCAGTGCGGAAAGTGGTATCTGACGTCGTAGAGTATTTTGGAATTTGAACTGACGTTGGACGTTGGTATGCGCAGAGGTGGACAGACCGTCGGTGGCAGTGATGGGACGAGTGATGCGTGGAATCGGTGGGGTGTTGGGAGCGGGTAGAATCCGCCGGGCGCTTGATAGACGTCGACGTCCACCACATAGATGCTGAACCGCTGGTGACGAATTTCATCTCCCTCCATTGACATCCTTTCGCTTGCAAGCGAGCCATGATCCATCTGTCGGACGCCCCGAAATCCTGGCTCGAGACGCTCGCCGTGTACGGCGCTCCCTTGAAGTCGGGCCTTTCATTTGCACGAGACTCGTGCTGTGCTTGCGCTTCCCGGGAGAACCAGAGGCGCGAGAGTAGCCGTGGTCTGTGCATCGCTACGTATCGGGCTCCTTACATTCGCAAGGTTGCCTCTACCCTGGCCACGAGTTTTTGAACCGGGAATGGCACGCAACAAGACGGGAGCGCGCAGAGTGCACCGAGATTGTCTGACAATGTGTCGCCGGCCTCACATCAGGGATAGTAGAGAGCGCCAGACGGATAAGTATTTCGGAGCGCGTGGTGACGAAAGGTCCTAGACAGGACTTGAAGCCGCGATAGGGGAATGACCAGTAAATCTGAGATGAGATGGATGGATGGGTCATGAACACGCAAAGTGAAAAAGTATGGTGACAAGACCCACCCTGTGAGGTCTCTTTGATCGACCATCCTCGCCTCACCCTTCTGGCGTGTCCCCATCCGCCGTTTCCTGACCCACCACACTAGATCCGCGCGAGCCGACTACCTGTGTAAAGATCGGGGATATCTGCAAGACCATTGTTGCATCTGATTCAATAGCGTGTGGGCGAAGCAATACGCTGAACACGAGCGTTAACGGCGATCGAATTCGCAACGTCCAGTAATGTCGGCGAACATACCTAATTAGCGTTCTCTCATGCCCCTCATGAGGGCATCCACACTAAGCCTACCCCCTTCCACCTTCAAAGCCTCCAAGATTTCGACCTACTCCGGCTGCTCGAAGCAGACGCACTCCTTCACCAGACGTTCGTCTACCCTTATTGGCCATCTGAACCATCTCCCTCATCTATGCGCCGATGAGGGCACCCAATTTCCTGGTGGTGTGTCGAGCGGCGAACAAGTAACAGATTGATGGTCGTTGTGCACTTGCCAACGCCCCTGACGACGCTATCCTGTAGCTTCTGAGGGAGGTTGGTAAGGTCAGAATTGCACCAGCATTGCCCGAAAAGACCTACAAGGGGGTAAACGAGGGTGACTGTCAACGGTTCTGCGGAAGCTGCGACAGCAGCTTTGGAACCCCACCTGACGAACTGAGCTCGGAAGTACAACGAGCGAGAGACGACTCGGATGAAGCGATAAGAAGAGAAGATGGCGGTGGAGAGGAAAAATGGGAACGCCACTTGTAAACGCGTCTTATTGTCGATGGCTGATCTTCCTCAGTACTCAGTGTCGGCGTCGTCGTGCGTTTCGGAAGCGTCAAAAAGAATTCGCGATGACAGGACGACGAGCAAACACGATGACTTTGGCCTAATTTGGTATATTGCCCGCTTCCCACTTACCGCCATGTCTACCTCTGATGACCCCCATCTCGGAACGACCCACTCACCACTTGAATTCGCCCATACGCCAAAATCATTCGAATATGTCATTACCCATGTATTTTTCCCCGTCGAACTTCCCAAAACAGACTATACCCTTGAGAACGACCTTTCCCTAGCTCGCGCAGCATCCGCTGCCGCTCACGCCTACATGTCACGTCTCTCCGGGACTTCTGAAGAGGCTCAATGGTGTCGTATCACAAAGATGCTGGACAACTTGCTATCCTCTGCTCAGTCTGAACGCCTTAATATGGACTGCGTCCTCTCCCAGCTGCGTGGAATGCAGACAGGAGGTAGGCCTACGGTGGATCTGCAGATCAATGCTGATGCCGACGATCCTCTTAGATCTTCTTACCTTTTTCGTTCGCCTTCAAAACGCCGCAATTGTCCTCGCAAAACGGGAGATGGATACGCTTTGCGAGGCATTCCAGGTATCCCCCACCAAAGATGCTGTGGAAAGAAGTTCAGGGTCTCTGATATGTTCCTACCCTTGCTCTGCCGTCGAGATACCGAACGACGTGCTCGAGGACGAGAGCTTTTGTCATGAGCTCGCCCGTTCTCTCTCCAGC
>JBBPLT010000885.1:0-11514 GCA_038089955.1 Strobilomyces dryophilus | reverse complement strand
GCCTATCAACAGGACAATGAACAGACCACCAAACAACAATACCTCATTCGCTACCTCAACAAGGCACCTGACTTCTTTATCACCAGTCAACTTCATGAAAAAGAATCCCTTTCTCCACATGAACACATGATACAGATTCACAAAATCACACTCTCAACTGAACTGGCCATGGCAGCCAAGAAGAATGAAATAAAACTTCCACCTCAATATGCTGAATATGCTGGTCTTTGAGGAACTGAAGGAAGGAGAGCTTCCATCCCATCAACTTTTCAACCATGCGATTGACCTAGACAAAAACTTTGTTCCAAATATCACCAGAGTCTATCCCCTCAATCCACTAGAGAAAAAGGCCTGTAAAGACTTCGTCATAGAACACCTGAAGTCTGGAAGATAGTACTGTTGTAAAACACAAAACCTGGGTAAGGGGACATCCAGGAGTCATATGAGTTGGTCTTGGGCACGATAGGCTCGACCCAAAAGGGGGCCCGAGGTGTTTGCTGAAGTCCTGGAGGCTTGGGGATGGATCAATGCTTGGTCCGAGGGCACGGAAAACCAGAGTTTGAATCAACCGGTTGGTCAGTTGAGTGAGAAGAGGTCAGTGAGGTGTTGGTGAGGTAGGAGAGGGCTCTCAGACGAAGGAGAGGAGCTAGCTGGGTGATTGGCAAGTAGTAGGAAGGTAGGTAGAAGCTACATACATATGTAAATACTTGAAACTGGCTTAAAAGGGGGTTGGGATGTGCCGGTGTAAAGATCCTAGTGACTGCTGGGTGGACTAGAAGTCAGTCCAGCAAGTCCAGTTGTCAAAAGGGTAAGGGGGACGCGATAGGTCCATCCCAAAGGGACTCTAGAAGAGGGAGAAGGACAGAAAAGAAGTCTGAGGCACTTTGCCCGAATGTCCGAGACCAACCGATGCTGTCGTGCGATAGACCGAAGCGTTGGGCTGATGGACTGAAGGTGCCGAGCGATGGGCTGAAGGTGTGGATGAAGGACCGAAGATGTGGGCGATGGGCCGAAGCTTTGTTCGAGTGATGGACCGACAATGAAGATGAAGGACCGAGGTTTGGTTCTTGAAACGATGCAAGAGAGCGAAGCTGAGTAGAAAACGGTGGTCGTGAGTGGAAGGCGTTAAGACCGGCAGTTCGGTCCTGAGGTGAAGAGCAATACGATAGGAGAATGAGATGGTCGATGGACGACGACGACGGATGATGAATGATAGACAATGAGCGACAGATGGTATGTCGCGACGATGATGGTGAGCCAAACGGGAGCTGGTATTCTCTAGTCCGAATACAGTATTTTATGGACCAGAGATACTGAAAGGTAAAATAATTGTCAGGTCCAAAAGCACGTAAGGTAACTACGCTAAAAGGAGAACATCGGACATAAAGGCAGTACTATTGGAAATGAATGGAACAGAAATCTAAAGGGTTGAGGACCCGACAGAAGGCATGAGCGAGAAAGGATATATGAGTTAGAATGAGTCACCGAAGCTCGAGCGAAGCCGACTGAGCGAGACTGAAGGTGCCGAGGCGTTGGTCTTGTCGGTCCTTTAGTCGGTCTTTGTTGGTCTTTGTCGGCATGTGCCGGTCTATGTCTAGAGAGTCTCAGGGCAGAGTAGAAAGACTTGGGTGAGTTAGGTAGACGTGTTGGGGAGTGGGGGAAGTAGGGATGTAACCATAGAGGCATACCGCTCTCTACATCCACGGGGGACTTTGCTGCTGACTGTCCTCAGTCAGATCACCTGACCAAGTCCAAGGTGGGACAATGGGGCGGAGTTTGAATCGGTGTGGATGTGTCGCCATAAGTGAAGTCTGATCGCTCACCTCTTTCTTTCTCATCTTTCTCCATCTCTTTTTCGATTCCCCACCATGCATCCACTCTCCGGTCGATTCGAGAAGGCACGCACGCTCGCAGACGTGGGCATGGCCCATCGGGCAAAGATTCAAGAGGAATTCCGCCAGGCTACCGAACACCTGGACACCAAGGTGCGAGCGATGCTGGATGACAAGCCGGAGCTGCACGAAGAGCAAGACATGTGGACAAAGCGGATGGATGTTGCCATGGTAAGTTCAGTTCAGTCTAACATTTAGGGCTGACTGGATCGTTTCGCAGGACCTGTGGGAGGCGGTGGCCCAAGAAGCAGCCGTGTTGATGCTCGATACCTTGCTCACTGAGGACACCACCGCTCGGCTGAACGAGGCTGAATGACAGCTCGAGGCATGGGCAAACAAGAACACCTTGGCACTGACGGAAGACGAAGTGGGCGCCGCGCCGGCCAAGGAAGAGGTGGCAGCGACCCAAGGGATGGCGATGGACGTGGAGGAGGTGGGGCAGAGAGTGGCAAGGCTCGTCAGATGGGCAGTCGGCTGCATCGTCAGCACAGAAGGTGTGTGGTGGAGAGATCGCGTGTAATGTTGGGCTAATTGTTTGCTTTAGAGAGGGTGCGATGACAGAGAAGGGGACGATGCTGAGGTGGAGGCAAAGAGGCTCTGCATGGTGTTTGTCCCCAGGCAAACCGAGTTTTGCCCAGGCCCTTGCCCGGCAAACTGGGTCTCGTGCAACCGATGTGACCAGGCCAGTTTGAGCTGGGCATGCGGTCCTGGGCCCGGTGCTGCCTATGCGCAATGCAACAGGCAGCGGCTCAAGTGTTCACTGTCAGCAGGGCGAGCTGCTGCGAGGAGGGCTGCTGCACAGCCAAAAGGTAAGCATTTCGTTTGGTTTGTTTTTATGAAGCTAATGCATAGCTGATAGGTTCCGAACCAGCGCTGAAGAGGCGACTGGCATGCACCCAGGCCAAGGCGGGCCCGAGCAGACATGAACCGTCACCACCGATCTCGGTGGACGATTCCGAAGACAAGGAGCCGACCCTGGTGAAGGGTAAGGGGAAGGCCAGGGCGTCACAGAGGGAGGAGTGGCACCCGGTCGAGGCGGTGATGCGCCAGATCAACACGCTCGAGGCACAGCTCTTCCAGCTGCGCACCGACACAAAACGCATCAAAGTTCAGCAAGATGTGATCATCGCGGAACTCGGGGCAATTTCGAAGGACCTCGCTGTGATCCCCAAGCCATCCGAATGGGAGTAGGTAGTCACGTTGCCATCGAATAGTTTTGTGTACAAATGAATCGCATTTGTCTGGTCTGAGAGCGAGTGAGCGAGAAAACGAAACATAAGGAGAATTGTGCGGGGTACCACCCGACTTGTCTTTGTCAGGCCGCTTCCTTCGTCTATACCTGCCGGTTTTCATCGTCGGTCTGTGTTTGGTCTATAGTCGGTCTATGGTTTTTTGGTCTGGTGTTCTATGGTCTATGAAGGTAAGGGGCATGGTGCCTCGGCGCGCGTTCGAAATGCAAACAAATCATCAGTAAGAGTATGTGAGGCACGAATGGAGAAGAAAGAGAGATAGTGAGAGACAGACTGTATTTTTTGGTTTGATCTTTTTTGGTTTTGTCTTTGTGTTTTGTCGGTATACTAAGCGATGGAGATAAGAGCAAGAGAGAGCAAGAGAGCGCCGGTCTAATCCCAGGGTGGAACAGAGATCGAGAGATGGTAATGTATGAAGACCGAATGGTCTTAGTCTGAATTGAGATAGTCTGAATTGTCGTCAGGTTCGGGGACATCTTCCCCAGCCAACTCATTCAGACTTTCGTCATCAAGGCCAGTCAGGTCGGTCACAGGTATGGAAGATCTGAAACGAGGATAGTAAGGTATTACGTGGAATGCTGCATAGTGCTGCCTTGAGACTGCCCTGTCCAACTCGGCCAGTAAGTACGAGCCTCTGGTAGTCCGGCGAAGGACCACCATCAGGCCGATGTATCTTGGCTTCATCTTTCGGTTCAGCTCCTTCTCAACGCGGGTATTTCGTACAAGGACCAGACTTCCGGGCAGGAAGTCAAAGTCCTTGATTCAGTTCTTGTAAGTGGCCTCGAAGTGCTTGACTGGGTCAAAGCAAGCCTTCAAGATGCGCTCCCGAATAGACCAAAGGTCTTCCTGATGCTTTTGGAGCTGTCGGGCTCTCCAAGCAATCAGGTCGGTCGTGGTGATAGAATCAGAATCTAGATGGGGAACGAGGAACGTTGCCTTGGCGATGTCAAATGGAAAAAGCAGCTTGACGCCATGGACCATGAAGTAGGGAGATAGACCAGTGGACCGAATAATGGTTACACACTCAGCCCAGAAGACCGAGTGAGCAGCCGAATGCCAGCGAGACTCCCCCCCCTGGTGAACTTTTGATGATGGCCTCCCGGACATCATAATGACGCCGTTCGACAATCCCATTCGCTTGGGAGTTGTATAGGGAGATGCAGATATGGTGAATACTGTATCGGTCAGCGAGGATATCTAGGGCTTGGAGGAAAGTGGGGCCGTTGTCAGTTATAATTTCAGAGATAGGACCCCATCGGCAGAGGAGGTCCTCAAAGAGAAAGGAGGCGATTGCTGAACCGTTTTCCGAATGCAGCATGCGCCATTCGGGGTAAGCGGTCAGCGCGCATCAGGCCTGGACGATGTACCGATACCCGCCTGATCAGGGCATGAGCATCGTGTCAACGTGGACCTTCTGAAACAGTCCGCCGATGACCAGTACGGTCAGGGGGATGTGGAAGCGAGCGGTCTGACGAATCTGGCACTCGTGGCAGGTGCACACGAACCATTTTACGTCGTCGACGAGCATTGGCCACCAGAAGCACAACAGGAGACGCGTGCAGACTGTGAAGACACCTTTGTGCCCGAGGTCATCATGAGCCTCCTTGATAAGTCCAAACCGACATGACTCGGGTGCAACTAACTGGTGAAAACCGTGCGGCTCTCAGCGCCAGAGTGAGCTGTGGAGAATAAAGAATTTCGTGGCTGAGTTCACGAACGAAGCGAACTCAGCATCTGTAAGGTCAGTGGGGCGGATGCAGGTCTCAAGGAATGCCCAAATGGAGCGAATACGAGCCTCCTTTTCCAAGGCCTTTGGGGACCAAGGAATTGCAGGTTCTGGTGAAGGAGAAGTGGGGGGTGATAGTGAAGAGGAAGCGAAGACCAAGGCATAAGTAAGAGTAGTCCACGGCAAAGGTGCGATGGACATCACAGCGTCTGAAGCGAAAATTGGATTGGTGCAAAGGAAAAGCGAAGAAGTGAGACTGTCAGATGAGAGTATGGAGGTGAATGGGAGCGTTCGGTCGTTAAGCAAAACTACGGTAAAAGAGTAAGCGTCGTTGAGCCAGTCTTTGACGCCCACGTCCTCAGGGGGATCATCATCAGACGGGGGTTGGCACGAGAGACCATCGGGGCTGGCATGCCTTTCGGTGGGAATATGACAAAGATCAAAGTGAAAAAGGAGGATGCCGGCGATCCACCGATTGATGGTCGTGTTTGGCTGAAGATCGGGGTTATTGATCATCCCCTTTACGTATTTAGCGTCCATTTCGACAACAAGATTAGCCACGCCGAAGATGAAAACTCGAACTGCTCGTAAGGCCTGAAAGAGGCCATAGAGTTCGAGCTTCGCTTGTGAGTATTGGCTCTCAACGGTCGTAAGACTGATGGAACCGAAGCGATTCAGGTACCGCTTGTCATCCTTGCCTTCCTGGGATAGGATGTAGCCGATGGCGATGACCGACGTGTCTACAGCGAGAACGACCGCTCAGTCCGATTCATAGTCCAAGCAACGGAGTGTGGGGGAGTGGATGATTTCGTTCTTGAGACGGGTCATCACCACATGGTGTGCATCACCCCATTCGAAGGGAACACCTTTCTGGGTCAGATTGACCAACGGTCGGGCAATGGAAGCGAAATTGCGAATAAAAATCCGGAGGACACCGCAGGTCCCCAGAAAGCCGCGTATGTGGGTTATGGTCTTACACTCGGGCCAGTCCTGGATCTTCTGGACTTTGGCCTCATGCAGGACTCGGCCCTCAGCTGTGCACTTGTGCCCGACAATGGTAGCATCGGGAGTGGCAAGCACAAACTTTTTGGCCAAGATAGTCGCGTTGACGTTTTGCAGGCGCTGTAAGATGCAGTGAACAACAACAAGATGATTAAAGATGAAGAGCTGAATCCCCGAGTTCTCGGGGATCATCTCGTAGGAGCCGTCTGGTTGTCGGTGCCGAGTCGTTTCAGACTTGACTGGTAGGTTGTCAACGAACAGCATGGTGTGGTGAGGGATTTCGTCCTGTAAGATAAACGCCATATTGGCTTGGTAAATCTGGACTGCATTTGTGTGCCCCATCAGAAGAGTGGTTAGCCAATGAGGATCAAGAGGACTGTTGAATATGGTCATGTCTTGGGATTCGATGTGAAGTGGTCACTGGTCATAACCAGCAAATAGGTCCGTCCATCATACCGTAGACCGCATAGCCGCCGAACGATTCGGCGAGATGTTCGATGAACGGAGGGACTGACAAGTCTCAGATGGTGACCACGTTGAGGGGTTGGAGGTCGTGGACGAGGCAAAGCATTTTGCCGTCTTGCTTGAGGACGCAGAACCATCGGGACCGATAAGCAGTGACTGACGGCTCATACACACCCGAAGCGATTCGGTCCTTGATGATTTGAATGACCTGCTCCCAGGCCTTCGGTGGTATAGGGATATTTCAGAGTACCCACAGCGTATGGGGTACCGTCGGTATCTTAACAGGTGGGAAGTACCGTTCGTTGAGTCGGCCTTGCTCGGTTGGAATCCAAGCGAAGGCCGTCTCATGGTTTTGGACTATCCACCTGACCAACTTAACCTCTTCGGGCCATAGCCATTTAGCAGGGTCGAGGTCTAATGCATTGGCGCGTTCCTGTGTAAAACGTTCGCTGGGGATAAAGTCTAGTGGGTGAGTAGGAAACGGAATGAGACTGAGAAGAGGATCGTCCAGTAGTCGGCGCAGCACTCAGAATTCCTCCTTGAGAGGACTGATGACTGGCCGAATCTTTTTAGCGACCGGTTTGTACACTAGTGAATGAGAAACAGGTTCAAAAGCGAAGACCGAATCAAAAGCGGTGACGTGCGAAAGCGTCATAGTCATCTGGGTGGATGATAAGAAAGAATATGTTAAAGGTCTGGTTGGTCTTGGTAAGTCTGACGATGCAGCGAAGATGAAAGTGAAGATGAATATGAGAAAGATGAAGACGGTTGCGAAGCGAGTATGTAGGGGCCTCCCCATCCTTTCGGAGGATCATCATTAATTAAAAACCCCATTCCATCTCGGTGACGGACTGGTGGTTAGTGCAATGAAGGCCGCGCTGACAGCGGTGGCAGCCTTCGGTCCACACCCGAGTAGGCAGCTGATACTCTTTGCCTGAGTTTGGGTTGCGGAGCGTGATGATCTGCGCTCCGTCTGGATAATTGTCAGTGGATGCGCTTAATAAACAATGAAACGGTTGGCCGAGTAGAAGATTGAAGTTCGCCCGAGGGACGACTTGGACCTGTAAACAAACTTCGCTGGCACCGAAGTCAAGGCAAAGGTTTTCGACAACCCCGATGGTTGACTCGGTGCTAGCGTTAGCGTTAGACATCGTCATGATATGATCAGACTGAACAGGATGTCTGGGTGCCTCCCACACCCATTTGGGCATGGCAATGATCTCAGATCCCGTGTCCAGTACCGTGGTGATAGTGCAACTGGTGCCGAGCACCTTTGTGTCAAGAGACCGAAGCGGTACACTGTGATGCGCTACAATGAGGCTGTCATTGTTCCAGTGAACTCGGTCCCCATATTCGTGCTCAACAGCAGCCAGGTCGCGGCCCGATAATTCGTTTATCTGAACGACGTTAGTGGTCACAGGGATACATTTTGGAGTAGAAATTTCTTTAATCTGCTTGCGGACGTCGGGGGTGGAGGATAGTAGATCCCTGACCGAGACGGGTACGGTTGTGTTGAGGATTCGGTCCATGACTCGCTTTGGGGCGGTCTGGTCCTCTAGTGGGAAGGTGTACCTAAATTGGGCAGAAGGTGGCGCAGTAGTGTTAGCAGCATCGGGGCGAAGAGCAGGAGATTGGTTTGGTAAGATAGATGAAACAGGTGCGTGGGCATGGACCGCGGTCTTCGATGGTCCAGGTGTCGGAGCTCAGGCCACCTCAATCGTGGGTGAGACGATTTCTTCGGTGACTGTTGCAGCACGAGGACCAGCACGATCGGTCTTGCACACAGGTATTTCTACACCGTCAAAGCGCATTCACTTACCCTTGTCTTTTGCCTTATCGGCGCGAAAGGTTGCAAGGGCACGCACTATGTAGGGCTGGAAAGCGGGGTCGTCAGTGAGCACCAATTTGGGCTCATCATCCCAACTCTCAGTGGGAGCTAGGAAGACCGAAGGTTCAATATCAAAAATAGCGTCAGTTTCGGGAGAGGTAAGCGAAAGAATGCTGGCAGTGACAGTCAAAGGTACTGCCACTGCTTGGCCCGATAGTCGATCGAGGCAGTCCTTAAGGCAACGAGCCCCTTGGACTCAGGGGATATGCTTCCTGTCAGGAAGGTAGAGCCGCCCATCGGTGCCTCGGCTCGCTTTGCTGGTCGTTAGATACTCAGTTACATGAGGGCACTCCCAGATGAAGTGACCAAGGAGAGCGCAGAACGTGCAACCTCGGTTAGCAGCTCACTGCTGCACCATCGTTTCTTGCTTGACGACGACCGGTGCCGCAGCCAGCAGAGCAGTGGCCTGAGGTAAAGAGATCGAAGGGCTGGCACAGGCCCAAGTGGGATAGTACGGGATGATAGGAGTGGGAGCGCCAGATGGAGATGCTGTTGAAGGCGAGAGCACCGAGCCAGTTAGTAAAAACTGAGTAGCTTCGACTGAGTCCTGGAAGGGATAAGGGTCAGCAGGATGTCGGGCATGTTGCATAACGAGGAGTCATTGTCGGACTTGGTATTCGAGATCGGCTGGTAAGCCGGCAAGGAACATAGCATCTCGGTCTAGCTCCGAGAGCTTCTTAGCTCTGATTAGGTGCATCGCCATGATTTTGAAGTTCCTCTGGTATTCACCAAGATCTTCCAGAGAATACATCAGCTTGGCGCAATACTTCTGGATGAGGTATTGAAAATCGGCACGAGAGTACCAGTCAGTACCTTCGCAGCCGGGATACTCCTTTTTGACAGCTGCGACGAAAGTGGCCCAGACTGCGGGGTTAGCGGTCGCTTCATCGAGAAGCTCCCACCCGGCGGCCTTGCTGAGGTCGGCGTAACCGATAGCGGCTTTGATTGTGTGCTCGTCATCAAGGGTGGCGGCGACGGCGAGTCTTTCGACATCTTCGAGGAAGCGAGGAAGAAGGGCCGGAGTAGATCCGTTGAACTTTGGTGCATGTGGGTGACCGTGGATAGGCATAGTAGCAGGGTTGGCCATTGGTCCGGGAGGAGGCAGTGATTGGGAAGTGCGGTTTTTATAAGGGGGAACCGGGGGCCGAGGGATACGAAAGCGATGAGGTACCGGTGATGGAGCGACGGGAGAGTGAAATGATCTGAGTGGTGTAGACGCTGGACCGGGGATGGTGCGAGTGACGATGGTGAGCTGGGAGTGAGCAAAGCGAAGACTGATGGTGCGAGAGCCGAGTGATAGGTTTCTTCAGTCTCGTCTAAGAGGTTCGCTACAGGTGAAGCGGGCGAGGACGAGGTGGTAGACGAGGACCACGACGGAGTAGAGGTGGTGTATACGGTGAGTGGTGAGAGCGAAGCAGAAAATTGGGAGGTGGTGTTCAATCTTCAGGGCGTAGACTCTATAAACGCTCTGGAAAACAAGGGGCTGAAGCTCGGTTGTTCGGTTAAATTTTCGTCGGGAGAACTAGAGCTCGGAGTCTGGGCTCTAGGGCCAGAAAAAGGGTTAGGTAGCTGCGGATTTGAAAAGGGTGGCAATGGCGAAGGGAAACGGAGTGTTCCGGGCCAATCGGTGCTGCCAGAGAAGGTATCAGTAAAACGAGCTGTCGGGGGGCTGAGTTCAAGGTCAGCTAGATCAGGGAGGTCAGGAAGGTTATGCCATGCATTGTCAGGGGAGACTGAATGGAGAACAGAAGATTCGGTGTCAATTTGCAAAAGCCGGAATTGTTGAGTAGAATTTGAAACTCTTCAAACTCTAATCGTCGGGCATTAGGCCGAAGACTTCGTCTGGAATCCTGTTGTGAGTTCCTCGCGGTGGGCTCCAGTTGTAAAGATCCTAGTGACTGCTGGGTGGACTAGAAGTCAGTCCAGCAAGTCCAGTTGTCAAAAGGGTAAGGGGGACGCAATAGGTCCGTCCCAAAGGGACTCTAGAAGAGGGAGAAGGATAGAAAAGAAGTCCGAGGCACTTTGCCCGAATGTCCGAGACCAACCGATGCTGTCGTGCGATAGACCGAAGCGTTGGGCTGATGGACCGAAGGTGCCGAGCGATGGGCTGAAGGTGTGGGTGAAGGACCGAAGATGTGGGTGATGGGCCGAAGCTTTGTTCGAGCGACGGACCGACAATGAAGATGAAGGACCAAGGTTTGGTTCTTGAAACGATGCAAGAGAGCGAAGCCGAGTAGAAAATGGTGGTCGTGAGTGGAAGGCGTTAAGACTGGCGGTTCGGTCCTGAGGTGAAGAGCAATACGATAGGAGAATGAGATGGACGATGGACGACGACGATGGACGATGGATGACGACGATGGACGATGGACGACGATGATGGACGATGGACGATAGACAATGAGCGACAGATGGTATGTTGCGACGATGATGGTGAGCCAAACGGGAGCTGGTATTCTCTAGTCCGAATACAGTATTTTATGGACCAGAGATACCGAAAGGTAAAATAATTGTCAGGTCCAAAAGCACGTAAGGTAACTACGCTAAAAGGAGAACATCGGACATAAAGGCAGTACTATTGGAAATGAACGGAACAGAAATCTAAAGGGTTGAGGACCCGACAGAAGGCATGAGTGAGAAAGGATATATGAGTTAGAATGAGTCACCGAAGCTCGAGTGAAGCCGACCGAGCAAGACTGAAGGTGCCGAGGCGTTGGTCTTGTTGGTCCTTTAGTCGGTCTTCGTCGGTCTTCGTCGGCATGCGCCGGTCTATGTCTAGAGAGTCTCAGGGCAGAGTAGAAAGACTCGGGTGAGTTAGGTAGATGTGTTGGGGAGTGGGGGAAGTAGGGATGTAACCGTAGAGGCGTACCGCTCTCTACACTGGGCTTTGTAAGTAAGGTATGAAAAGTCTAAATAGACCGGTCTGGGCGAAAGGTAAGTAGACCGAGATCATTGGACAAGACCGACATATGGTCCAGACTGCGGGAAAAAGTGTTGGTCGACCAATCTTGTAGTCTGCCAGCCTTGGGCATTGTAGGGATGGACCAGTAGCATGTCCAGGATGTCTGCATTAGACCGACGTATGGTCTGGACTGTGGGAAAATTGGTCCAGACTATTGGACTATCAGTGGGTGATGTGTTTCGGGCTTGGAAGTGTGATAGGGGTTGTCGGGTGAAGTCCAGAAGGTGGCCAGAGAGTGGGATGTACACGTAGAGTGGGTCTGAGCTCTACACTATCCAAGTCTCCTCAAGCTTCTCCATTCTTCTTCATTCCAAAGAAAGACAGAGGATTTC
>JBBPLT010000884.1:0-11519 GCA_038089955.1 Strobilomyces dryophilus | reverse complement strand
AGGACTCTCCTGGCTTCAAACCAGAAACCTGGTCATTGACTAGACCTCAGGAAAGATAGATCTATCCCCCAAATCTTACCAACAGGACGATAAAGAAACTGGCAAACAACAGTACCTTGTTCATTACCTCGGAAAGGCACCTGACTCCCTCATCACTCATGAACTTCATGAAAAAGAGTCCCTCTCCCCTCTAGAACGTGTGGTACAGATCTGCAAGACCACACTATCCATGGAATTGGCCATGGCAGCCAAGAAAGACAAAATAAAATTTTCACCACAATATGCAGATTTCACCAGAGTCTTTGGGGAATCTAAGGAAGGAGATCTCCCTTCCCACTGACCTTTCAATCATACAATAGACCTTGACAAGGATTTCATCCCAATGATCACCAAGATCTATCCCCTCAAACCTCTAGAGAAAAAGACATGTAAGGACTTCATTGTGGAACACCTGAAATCTGGCAAGATCATGCCATCCAAATCCCCCTAGGCCTCCCTGTTCTTCTTCATCCTAAAGAAAGACAGAGGACTTTGCCCCTGCCAGGATTACTGATATTGTTACGCTGGTTGCGTAGTAACCTAGCAGCGCTCACTCAAAGTAGAGCGGAGTCTTTATAGATGAAGCCGAGGTACGTTCTGCGGACCGAGGCGAAGAGGTTTCTTCCTAGTAATCTTCTGGTAAAGGCTAGGGTCAAGGGTTCGATAGCGTCTGCTGGATCAAACTGTCTCACACGAGGGATGCGTGGAGAAGTGGACTAGATTACTAGGCTTGGTAGGTGTAGAACTAGCTAGGAAACATGGGAGAAAGTACCTGACTTATGTACTGGTGAAGGCGCAGGGTGGGAACCTTCAGGGTTGAGGGTTCTACTAAATGGGGTGCGGGTGTCCGTGGCCAAAAGGAGACAAAAGGATCAAAGGAAGCGGATCATGGGAAATGGAACGGCAAGTCTGGAACTCCGTGTGGAAGTGACGGAAACGGAGTCAGTAGAAGTACAAGAAGAGAAGAGTCCGGCGCAGCTTTGCTGCAGTGTTCTGCATGGAAGGATAGAGGGTTTCTAGACGTCCTTCTTGGGTATCTTGGGTAACCTGCGTGCTAAGCATGGCGGGACGGGAATGGAGGAGCTAGAAGTCTCCATGGGATCATCGTTGTTAAGGAAGGAGAGGTCGGGGATGGAGTCGGTGACGGGAGGAAAAGAAAGGATGGGACCGTCCTCTCGTGTGACTGTAACATTACCCTCCTCGTAGACTTGCTCTACCAAAGCAAACTCAGACCTGTCTGGGGTCGGTTTCGGGATGGGAGGAATGAATGTGAAGGGGTAAGCCATGGGATTTTTCTGATTTTGTAGCGGACAGCGAGGGAAGGAGTGGCCCGGAGCATTGCGACAGCAGCGCGGGCAGAAGTAGCAAGGGCACCAGGTCATAGTGTGGTCGGTGCTGTGGCAAATATGGCAGGAGAAAGGGCGTTGAGGGACATGGCGGGAGAATGCGTTGGAGGACATGATGGATCTTCTGTGGGGGTTGAAAACAACCTCAGTGTGTTCAATCCTTTTTAAGTGTTTGGGAAATCTCAAGGATGCCGTTTCTGGTAATCTCGGAGTTCCGCTGCGGCGTGGCGAAGGTTGCCCGCGGGTTCCCATGTGTTTTCTGCTGCGGAGTAGCCCTTCCATGAGACGAGGTATTGTCTCCGGTTGCGGGGTCCACGGTGTGCCAGGATGGCTTCTATTTCATATTCTCCATCCCCGTCAATGAGATCAGGCGGAGGGTTATGGAAGTTGGGGCCATGTTCGTTCGTTTCTCGGAACGGGGAAAGAAGGGAGGCGTGGAAGACATCATGGATCTTCCATCCGGCGGGGAGGCGAAGGCGGAATGCTACTGGGGAAAGGACTTGGGAGATTTCGAATGGTCCTTCCCGTCGCAGTGCCAGTTTTTGTGAGGCATAGTTGATCCGCAGGTTCCGGTTGTCAAGCCAGACCTTGTCGCCTACTTTCCATTTTGGGAGTCGCGGAAAGATTCGTTCTTTCATGATCTGCTGCAACCGTTCATGGGCCGCAATGGCTTCTGTGCGTGCTGTGGAGAGAAGTTCCAGCCAGGTTTCCAGGGCTGGAAGGAAGGTTTTGCCGAGTGGGGGGTATGCTCGGGGTTCATACCCGAGGATCAGGGAGAACGGTGTTTTCTGGGTGGAGGAATGGACGGAGGAATTGTGATGGAATTCCGCCATCGGAAGAAGGGATGCCCATCGTTCCAGGTGTCCTTCGCAGAAGATCCGAAGATAGGTTTCTAGTTCCTGGTTTGTCCGTTCCGTTTCTCCATCAGTTTGCGGGTGGTAGGCTGAGGAGAGTGCTACGTCATATTGAAGGAGTCGGGCGAGTTCTCTTGCGAATGCTGAGGCGAATTGGGGACCGCAATCAGAGATGAGGCGGTCGTGGAGGCCAAATCTAGGGAAGATTTTGTCGAAAAAGAGTGCAGCGAGGGCGGCTGCGTCGAGTGTTTTGTGGCAAGGGGTGAAAATTACCCCCTTCGAAAGCCCATGGTCTACCATGACCATGATGGAATCAAAACCATTGGAAAGCGGGAGCCCCGTGATGAGATCAACCAAGAGTTGTTGGAAGGGGCGGGTGGCAGTGGTGGCGAGAGGAGAGAGGGGCGGCACCGTCGGGTGGGTGTTGACCTTATTTTGCTGGCAGGTGGCACAGCCATTAACAAAGCGGTGGATAAACATTCCCATACCGGGCCACCAAAAGTCCTGTTGGAGAAGTTGAAGGGTATGGAAGATTCCGCCATGTCCTCCCGCGGCCGATTCGTGGACCGATTTAACCAAGTCGTGGCACGGCTCAGGAGGAATATAGAGGTGGCCCTTATAGTAGAGGTTGGTTTCATCGAAAAACCAGTCTTCCTTGCAGGTGCGGGGGAGAGGGAGAAATCCAGAGGCGAGAGTGCTGACCAAGTCCTGGGCAGTTGGGTCGGTTTTTGTGTTTTCCTTGATGCGCTCAACTATACAGGTGTCGAGGGCGCGCACAAACAACTGATCGGGGAGAAGAGTGACGTTGGAGTTGTCGTCCCCAGTGTCTACATCATCCTTCCGAGAAAGTGCGTCAGCCAGGGCCATCTTGGATCTGGGGACATGGACGAAAAGAAGGTCGAAGTCTTGGAGGAACATCATCCAGCGCGCCTGTCGGCGGGAGAGTTTGTGAGGGGTGCGGAAGTACGTAAGGTTTTTGTGGTCGGTGAAGACGGTGACCACTCGTCCTGTGCCCTTGAGGTAATGAGCCCAAACCTTGAGTGCTTTGATGACCGCAAGGAGTTCTCGGTCATAAATGTCGTAATTTCGCTCAGCCGGAGCAAAGGTCACCGAGAAGTAGGCGCAAGGGTGAAGATCTCTGTTGGTATCAGCTTGGAGAAGAATTCCGCCAGCTGCGGTGAGGGAAGCATCCGTCATGATAGAGAACGGTTGCGTGATATCCGGCATTTTTAATACCGGTCTGGAAAGAAAAGCTTTTTGGAGAGAGCGGAAGGCCTTTTCGCATTCGGCAGTCCATTCCCACGTTTTTCCCTTGTGGGTAAGGTTGTTTAACGGGTTGACGATTGCCGAGAAGTCTGGGATGAAGCAGCAATAGAAGTTGCAAAAGCCAAGGAAGGATCGTACTGCCTTGACCGTGGTGGGGGTCTTCCATTCCTTGATGGCTGAGAGTTTTACTGGGTCCATCAAGATCTCATTGGCGGAGACAACCATTGTTACAGTCACACGAGAAGATGGCCCAATCCTTTCTTTTCCTCCTGTCCCTGACCTCTCCTTCCTTAACCTCGATGATGATCCCATGGAGCCCTCTAGCTCCTCTGTCCCCGTCCCGCCACGCTTGGCACGCAGGTTACCCAAGATACCCAGGAAGGACGCCTAGCAACCCTACGGCCTTCCATACGGAACACCACAACCGCAGTCGCCGCAACAGGCTGTGCCGAACTCTTCTCTTCGCTTCTCTTCTTGTACTTCTACTGACTCCGTTTCCATTCCCTTCCACACGGAGTTCCAGATAAGCCGTTCCATTTCCCATGATCCACTTCCTTTGATCCTTTTGTCTCCTTTTGACCACGGACACCCGCACCCCATCTAGTAGAACCCTCAACCCTGAAGGTTCCCACCCCTTGCCTCACCTGTATATAAGTTGGGTACTTTCTCCCATGTTCCCTAGCTAGTTCTACGCATAACCCGTGTAGTAATCTAGTACTCCTTTCCACGCATCCCTCGCGTGAGACCGTTCGATCTAGTCGAAACTATCAAACCCTTGACCCTAGCCCTCGCTATAAGGATATTAGGGAGAACCTCTCTTCACCTCAGTATGCAGAACGTACTTCGGCTTCGTCTATAAGACTTCGCTCTACTTCGAGTGAGCGCTGCTAGGTTACTACGCAACCAGCGTAACAAAAGAACTAGCTCTCTTCTCTCCCTCTTCGCCACAAGAGTAGGAGACTACCCTCGGAACCTCCAGGCATACTACGACGCCTCTGAAACTTTAGGAAACGGTCTACGCATACTAGAACGCCTCTAGACCAACGGAACCGTTCACGCCACGCGACGCCTCTGAACCCTGATAGCGCTTAAGCAGACTCGACGCCTCTAAGCCAGCCATGTCCCAACGAAACTCACCTAGACGACAGGAAGAAAGACTTCACTCTCCCTCTTCCCTTGGACGACGATCTCCTCTCACCCGACCTCCACGAAACCCTTCCCCCGAAAACGTTCCCTCGTATCGTCGACGACCATGCATAAGCGTCCCAGACCCTGACATGGAAGATGTACGGAGTATGGCTAGCTTCGAGGAACCCTCTGCCCTATATGCTTCGGCAGAAACCCTTAACCCTGAACCCCACGACTATTCCCGGTATGGAATATCTGTTGCATCAGTAGCTGGCGCTGCAGGTGCAGGAACCATAGCCCAAATGGACATATCCACTCCAGAAGAGCCGCTTCGAGACCAACCAACCCCAGCAGACCTGGTCCAAGAGTACTTCGGAATGTACACCCCACTTGGCCCAGAAACACCACAATCCCATTCGCCTCCACCTCCAACTGAGGAACGGGGACGTCCTACCAAATGGACTTCAAGGAAAGCAACGACTTCCGGAATCCCCGACGACTTCTCCGGCCAACCCGATGAGGCTCGATGGTGGAGTAACACCATGCGAGCATACTACGAAATCAACGACAAGATTTTCTCCCCACAGCAACAGGTACTGATCTTCCTCAACAAGCTCAAGGACGCTCAAGGAAGACTCTTTGCGGAACCTCTGATGGAAAAAGCCCTGGACGACGATGAAAGGAAACAACCTTCCCTCTCCACCGTCATCAACAACTTCCTCACCACCTTCTCCCCGCACGACATCGCGGCAGACGCTCGGATTAGACTAAAGAAACTCCGACAAAACTTACGAGACAAGGAGAATGGCTTCTCCGACTACGTCTCAAAATTCCAGCTTTACGTCGCCAGAACTGGCATTACAGATCAAGTCACTCTAATTGACTTGCTTAATGACGGGATGGACCCCGCATTAGTCACAATGATCATCACCACAGAACACCCCCCGACCACCCTTCACGAATGGATTAACAAGGCCAGCCAATTCCATGCACAGCTATCCCGATTGGACGCATACCGAGCAGGAAGGACTATACACCCCTTCCTCCCTAAAGCACCGACATACCAAGAACTAGACCCAGACGCCATGAAGATAGATACCAACAAGATCTCTCTTCGAAAGGAGACCCCGAAAACCAGAGAACCACAAAGGACGAAAGAAGCCACCATAAGTATCAACGCCATTCGCCTCTCAAATATCGAAAGGGCTCGGCACTTCCGAGAAAACCTTTGTTTTATCTGCCACGCAAAAGGCTGTTCCACCAGGAACCACCCTTGGCAGGAACTACCTTCCAAGAAATCTTCAAACGCGACAAACCGACGGAAGGAACCAACATCTCCAAATGTCACCCTCGCTCCTGTATTCGTGTCAGACAAAAAAGCAACATCGTTGAGAATTCCTGTATCCTTCTATGCCTTCCTGAACGAACAGGTTATAAATGCCAAAGCCCTAATAGACTGCGGCGCCTCGGCAAACCTCATTGACCGGGATCTGGTAGAAAACTACCGCCTTAAAAAGGAACGCCTCCCACGACCCCTCGTAGCCCAGAACGTAGATGGAACCGCCAATCAAGGAGGGATGGCACGACACAAAGTTCGGGTAACACTACAAATCGGAAACGACAAAGAAGATAGAGATTTTACGGTGATAAGTTGCGGAAAGGAGGAAATGATCCTAGGACTCCCCTGGTTAAAGGAACGAAACCCATCCATCGACTGGTCCAACGGGAAGGTCACTCTCCATAACTTAACCCCAAAACCCTACCACAAGGATGATGAAGAAGCTGGCAAGCAACGATACCTCGTCCGCTACTTAGGAAAAGCACCGGATTCCATTATCACCAACGAACTTCGGGAAAAGGAATCTCTCTCCCCTCTAGAACGTGTGATCCGGATACGCAAGACCACACTATCCACGGAACTGGCCATGGCGGCCAAGAAAGACGAAATAAAACTCCCGCCACAATACGCGGACTTCGCGGAAGTCTTCGGAGAACCCAAGGATGGAGAACTCCCTCCCCACCGACCCTTTGACCACGCAATCGATTTGGATAAGGACTTCATCCCGAAGATCACCAAGATCTACCCTCTTAACCCCCTAGAAAAAAAGGCGTGCAAGAACTTCGTTGAGGAACACCTCAAATCGGGCAAAATCGTGCCATCCAAATCCCCTCAAGCATCCCCTTTCTTCTTTGTCCCGAAGAAAGATGGAGGACTTTGCCCTTGTCAGGATTACCGCTACCTGAACTCTCACACGGTGAAGAACGCTTATCCCCTCCCCCTCATCTCCGACCTTGTCGATAAACTCCAAGGATTGACTCTCTTCACAAAGTTCGACGTTCGATGGGGATATAACAATGTTCGCATCAAGAAGGAGGACCAATGGAAGGCAGCATTCATTACCCTGGAAGGACTTTTCGAACCAACGGTCATGTTCTTCGGCATGTGCAACTCTCCCCCAACGTTCCAAGCCTTCATGAACCATATCTTCGGAGATTACCTAGCGGAAGGATGGCTCATCATCTATATGGACGACCTGATGGTCCACACTAACGATGACCTCGAACGACATCGCGAACTCGTTCGAAAGGTTCTCAAACGCTTCCAGGAACACGGATTATTCCTTAAGCTCTCTAAATGTCAATTTGAACAACGAAAGGTGGAATTCCTCGGAATGGTTGTCTCCGCCAACGAGATCTCGATGGACCCAGTTAAACTCTCGGCCATCAAGGAATGGAAGACCCCCACCACAGTCAAGGCAGTCCGATCCTTCCTTGGCTTCTGTAACTTCTATCGCCGCTTCATTCCAAACTTCTCGGCGATCATCAACCCACTTAACAACCTCACCCACAAAGGAAAGATGTGGGACTGGACTTCTGAGTGCGAGACAGCCTTCCACACTCTCCAAAAGGCTTTTCTTTCCAGACCGGTATTAAAGATGCCGGATATCACGCAACCGTTTTCCATCATGACGGATGCCTCTCTCACCGCTGCCGGCGGCGTTCTTCTCCAAACTGACACAAATGGAGATCTTCACCCATGCGCCTACTTCTTTGCGACTTTCGCTCCGGCTGAATGGAACTACGACATCTATGACCGAGAGCTTCTTGCGGTCATCAAAGCACTCGAGGTTTGGGCCCATTACCTGAAAGGAACTGGACGCGTGGTCACTGTCTTCACCAACCACAAGAACCTCACTTACTTCCGGGCCCCTCATAAACTCTCTCGACGCCAGGCACGCTGGATGATGTTTCTCCAGGATTATGATCTTCTCTTTGTCCATGTTCCTGGATCACAGATGGCTCCAGCAGATGCACTTTCTCGGAAGGACGAGGTGGACACTTCAGACGACAATACCAACGTCACTCTCCTTCCCGACCAGATGTTTGTTCGCGCTCTCGACACCTGCATCGTCGAACGTATCAAGGAAAACACGAAAAACGACCCCACCGCTCAGGACCTAGTCGGTACCCTCGCCTCCAGCTTCCTTCCCCTCCCCCGCACCCGCAAGGAGGACTGGTTTTTCGACGAAACCAACCTCTATTACAAGGGTCGCCTCTATATTCCCCCTGAGCCACGCCACGACTTGGTTGAATCAGTCCACGAATCGGCCGCGGGCGGACACAGCAGTATCTTCCGCACCCTTCAGCTCCTCCAGCAGGACTACTGGTGGCCCGGTATTGGTATGTTTATCCGCCGCTTTGTTAATGGCTGTGCCACCTGCCAGCAAAATAAAGTCAACACCCACCCCACGGTGCCGCCCCTCTCCCCGCTCGCCACCACCACTACCCGTCCGTTCCAACAACTCTCTGTCGACCTCATCACGGGGCTCCCTCTTTCTGACGGTTTTGATTCCATCATGGTCGTGGTAGACCATGGGCTTTCAAAGGGGGTAATTTTCACCCCTTGCCACAAAACACTTGACGCAGCCGGCCTCGCTGCACTCTTTTTCGACAAAATCTTCCCTAGATTTGGCCTCCACGACTGCCTCATCTCTGATCGCGGTCCCCAATTCGCCTCAGCATTCGCAAGAGAACTCGCCCGACTCCTTCAATACGACATAGCGCTCTCCTCTGCCTATCACCCTCAAACGGATGGAGAAACGGAAAGGGCAAACCAAGAACTCAAAACCTATCTTCGGATCTTCTGTGAAGGACATCCAGAACGATGGGCATCCCTTCTTCCGATGGCGGAGTTCCATCATAATTCCTCCGTCCATTCTTCCACTCAGAAAACGCCGTTCTCCCTGATCCTCAGGTACGAACCCCGAGCATACCCCCCACTCAGCAAAACCTTCCTCCCGGCCTTGGAAACCCAGTTGGAACTTCTCTCCACAGCACGCATGGAAGCAATTACAGCTCATGAACGGTTGCAACAACTCATGAAAGAACGAATCTTCCCGCGACTCCCCAAATGGAAAGTAGGCGACAAAGTCTGGCTTGACAATCGGAACCTGCGGATCAATTACGCCTCACGAAAACTGGCACCCCGACGGGAAGGACCATTTGAAATCGCCCAAGTCCTTTCCCCTGTAGCATTCCGCCTTCACCTCCCCGCCGGATGGAAAATCCATGATGTCTTTCACGCCTCCCTTCTCTCCCCATTCCGAGAAACAAACGAGCACGGACCAAACTTCCATAATCCACCACCTGACCTAATCGACGGAGATGAAGAATACGAAATAGAAGCCATCTTGGCACACCGCGGACCCCACAATCAGAGACAATACCTGGTCTCATGGAAAGGCTACTCCGCGGCAGAAAACACATGGGAACCTGCGGGCAACCTTCGCCATGCCGCAGCGGAGCTCCGTGACTACCAAAAACGGCACCCTTGAGATTTCCCGAATGCTTAAAAGGATTAAATGCACTGAGGTTGTTTTCGAAACTCGCTGACTCGCACCATCATGTCTTCCTACACATTCACCCGCCATGTCCCTCAACGCCCTTTCTCCTGCTGTATTTGCCACAGCACCGACCACACTATGACCTGGTGCCCTTGCTACTTCTGCCCACGCTGCTGTCGCAACGCTCCGGGCCACTCCTTCCCCCGCTGTCCACTACAAAATCAGAAAAATCCCATGGCTTACCCCTTCACTTTCATTCCTCCCATCCCAAAACCGACCCCGGACAGGTCTGAGTTTGCTCTGGTAGAGCAAGTCTACGAGGAGGGTAATGTTACAGTCACACGAGAGGACGGCCCCATCCTTTCTTTTCCTCCCGTCACCGACTCCCCGACTCTCGTCCCCGACCTCTCCTTCCTTAACCTCGACGATGATCCCATGGAGACTTCTAGCTCCTCCGTCCCCGTCCCACCACGCCTGGCACGCAGGTTACCCAAGATACCCAAGAAGGACATCTAGAAACCCTCTGCCCTTCCATGCGGAACATCGCAGCAAAGCTGCGCCGGACTCTTCTCTTCTTGTACTTCTACTGACTCCATTTCCGTCACTTCCACACGGAGTTCCAGACTTGCCATTCCATTTCCCATGATCCGCTTCCTTTGATCCTTTTGTCTCCTTTTGGCCACGGACACCCGCACCCCCATCTAGTAGAACCCTCAACCCTGAAGGTTCCCACCCTGTGCCTTCACCAGTATATAAGTCGGGTACTTTCTCCCATGTTCCCTAGCTAGTTCTATGCATAACTCGTGTAGTAATCTAGTATCCTCTTCCACGCACTCCTTGCGTGAGAACGTTCGATCTAGCCGACGCTATCGAACCCTTGACCCTAGATTAGCTACCGCTACTAGGAACTCACTCTTAACGCTTCGTCTATAAGACTTCGCTCTACTTCGAGTGAGCGCTGCTAGGTTACTACACAACCCGCGTAACATTCAGCCTGGAGAGGTGCAACCGAGGGTTCAAGGGAGCATCCACTCAAAGTAGGATGAGGACTTCGAGAGTCAAGGATCAAGGGCTAGCAGGTGTATTCCAAGAGGGTACTTGAGGAGGTTTAGCTTAAGGGAAATACACGAGCGAGCGAGGATTTAAATAGAGAAAGAAAAGGGTATGACTAAGTGGATGAGTCAGAGGAAGTCTGAATGAGTCATCCGCAGCAAAGGACGCGTCAGCGTGTTACTAATACACTGGAAGGCCATGGAATGTGTTGGAACGTTCCATCGGTGCCAAAGAAGCAAGAACTAAGAAAAGAACAAGTCGAGTCACCAGGTTGTGCCGGTGGGGTGTGAAGCGGAAAGGAGAAAAGAAAGAAATCATAACACATGACTCATTGCATAGAGTGCGTCACACAGACCACGCTGAATCATGGCGCTGAGAGAATCAAACTTCCACCCAGATATCTGGCATCAGCGATTGAGCGAACGAGTCGAGTTGTGAGATGTTTGGTGGGGTGATTACCAGCGAGATGATCAGAAGCGATCAATTTTCCTCATCTCGCATTCCAGCTCGTGCGTGTCAGAATGACTCTATGGCACGCTTGTAGTCGTGGTGATCCATGTACGAGTTCCTGAACAGGAAATGCATATACACCTACTGAAAATGTTAGCAGTAATGCTACTTCATGTAACCAGACACAGACGAGCCTGAGCGACATAGTATGTCGGATCGACTGGAACTGATGATGTCATCTATATGCGATATGCTGTCAGGGTGATCTCTGGAAATAAACATGATAACTACCTAAGTAGTATAAGCAAGGAGATGAACGTGGTGAAGAAACGCGAACCTTGATGAGGAGAAGAAAGCAGACATGAGATGGGTATGGCGCAGACGCGATACCAGCTGATACAACCCTAAACCATCAAGGTCTTAGGCTACCCCTTATGTGAACGTCAACCAACACCAGGGAGTCTTGAGGAGAGGGGGTGGTGTTGGAATCAAGGCTGGGCAGGCTTAGGGAGGTCCAAACCCAAGTGAACTTGACTGGA
>JBBPLT010000883.1:0-11528 GCA_038089955.1 Strobilomyces dryophilus | reverse complement strand
ACGACGCAACGACGGCGCTGATGCCGCGCCCTCGCCCTCACCTCGTCCTCGTCCCCTCACCCTGACCCTCATCTCGCCGGCAGCGACAACGACAGAAGAGAGGATGCGAGAATTCCCTCGCCCTCACACACGACGTGCATGTGTGCACGCGCGCGCACGTCACCCGCTTGTGACGTGTATGCCCATGCATAGCATACATGCACGGCACGTTGCTTCACCCTCCGCCTTCCACTATTCGCGGCCAGGTTACCCCATGGTTCGCGGGTCAGGGGTTGCGGGTACATGGGTGGTCGTTTTACAACCGTACCCGTGATCCGTGCGGGTTACCCAACCCGCGCAGATCTCTAGCCCTCGCCCTCATCTCGCGAGGATGCGAGGACGGTGACATGCCCCCCCTGCCCTTCCCCTCACTTCACGGCGGACGCGCATGTGCGCACACGCATGCACCTATACCTGTACGGTTCGCTAATACATATAGAATTGTTTTAATTCGTAAATGGTGTACTTCGTTACAGACGTTGAGAAGGAGAAAAAGGTGCGATGAAGAAAAAATACGCAACAGTGATGAAAAAAAAAAAGTGCAACAATGAAAAAACGCGTAGGAATAAATGTGCAGATATTCCGCCGGGGTGGCCGCGTTCCGACGCTTACATAAACGAGCGTGGCACCCCACTGTGCACCGCCCTGTAAATTTCCCGACATAAGTGTACTACTACACATAAATAGTTACAACAGCCTATGCAAGGACAAATCCAGACGCTGTTGAAAAGTCGTATGCCGCGGAACCCAACTGGCGGGTGAGGCATGACGGCAGATGTTATTCGCGATAGCGGACGAGGTACGGTACAACGCGAAGCTACGATATAAACTAGGTACTGTATAGTTGTTAGGTAAGCGAATGATATGTTTGTGCTGACTCAACGAAAACCCCCTTGTTGGCATGGCTCAGCACAGCTGTGCTGTGCCGAACTCGCCATTGCCAACGGGGGTTTGAGACCTTCTGAGACCCCTCAGTGATTTCGCTCGAGTATTGAGTCAAATAGCAACAACATTGACATATTTACCGTTGTGTTGCGTCGAGGTCAACATCGTCGGCGCATTCTTGTTGTGCTAACGTTGCCTTCGTGTCGGTCCTCAGGACACGGCACATCGCTGACATCGTGTATTTGTCGTGTTTGGGAGGGTCGTTCTCATCCTCGTCTCGTGTCAGTGTCGACAGGTTCTGCATCATGTGTCAGGGAATGGGAGAGAGCCATGGATCTACCTATTTAGGTCACACTGCGAGTACAGGTCTCTGTAACAATACTCGTTCTCGCACCTGACCTCATCTATGAGAGATTGTGAGGGCGGGACCATGCCATCAACGTCATTATGGCTGGGGACTCACACCCTCACCTGGAGTGCGGTCCATGCAGGTTGGTGAGTTGGTACCTGTAGCAGCGTACCTATGGGTCCGATCAGGCGTGGATGTAACTCCGAGCGTATCGACATCCTCGAGTTACGCACATCAGACTGTCGACGTCAACAGCGGTCTGGTTCTCGGGTGTATCATCTTCATGTCAGAACGCTGTTGTATTCTCCTCGTCGTCATACTCATGTGGCCCAGGCATCCGGGACGTCGTCGTCGTCGATGTGGACAGTGCCGTTGTAGTATTCTTGTCGCATCAATATCGACAGCGTATCGTGTCATTAGGCCGCGAGTGTGGATGCCTAGTCTCTGCAATAGTGAGAGCGACTTAGATTGACATGAAGGGACTCACAATGGTTGTCGTGTGTACGGTGTCGACGTTGCGTCACGACACCCCATCCGTGAGGATGCCCAGTGAACACGAGATCAATTCAAGGTCAGATCTTCAAAGACGGAGCTCGAGTGTAAACTTAGCTGTGAGGGAGAGTGCAGTGACGGATAGAGCGAGAACTGAGCGGCGTGGTGGCTAGCTGGCCAGCCCGAGCATGCCAGTTTGTCTAGCCAATGAGGACGCGGTCGTTGAGGAGAAGAAGGATACGGCAAATCAGGCTGCCACGAGGACGATCGCATTCGCCGGCACTGAAACTGTTGACTGTTGAACGGGGTGATGCGGCCGTAAATAGTGGGCTTACTGCAAGATCAAGCAGAGTCACAGAAGGAGGTTATTTAAATATAAGTGCTTGTCAAACCTACGGACGGCGCGAGCACACGACGAGACGGAGAGGACAGGAAGCTTGAAACTTGAAGCCTCCTAGCGCACATTGAATGCTGGAAGACAGCCTTGAGTGGGTTCCACGTGACTGAACGCGTCGCGTGGCACTGTTGCAAAGACCCAACTGGACTCCGCCTCCCTGCACACAGCCGACAGTGTCGAAGAAGAGCCTTAATGCCAACCCTCCGTACATCTCAGATTGAACAAGAACGCGCCGAATATCGCACAAGTATCACAGAGGCCCTCGAGGAAGACGAGGATCCCCTCGCCGCCTATGACGATTTCATCAAATGGACGTCGCGCACTTTCCTTGAAAACGATCATAACTCCGGACTCGTTCAGCTACTTGATGAAGCTACGAGGAAATTCAAGGATGATGCGCGGTACAGTGGTGATCTCAGATATCTGAAGCTCTGGTGTAGCTACGCGAAAATGGTTGAGAAGCCCGCTCTCGTATACGCGTATTTGGTCAAGAGGGAGATCGGGTGTGTCTATGGATTGCTGTGGGAGGAATACGCTCTCGCACTTGAAAAGGAGGGACGGTGCGCGTTATGAAAATTGGTCGGTCATCGCGCAAACTGACTGTTCCGATCAGACGCACAGACGCCGACAAGGTCTTTCGTACTGGCATAGCCCGCAGCGCGCGACCTATCGAACGACTCAAGAAACGCTATCGGGATTTTCAGTCCCGTCCTGCCTCGAAACAACAGTCGAGTTCTTTTCGACCGAGTGGAAATGGTGAGGTAGATGCTCTCCGAAGGAATCCGTTCAAGAACCACGATCCAGCACCGTCGACTTCTACCTCGAATTCTAAACCGTCATCTGTCGCTGCGTCGAGTTCTTCGAATAACCCCAGCCCCGCGCACAGTCGCTACGCGCCCATGCTTGCTCCTCCGGCGCCGGGGAGGCGGCCCGAAAAGCTTCGTTTCAACCTGTCGCTATTGTTCACGCCCTCAGGTGTCGAATACTCGGCACAGGAGGTACGTGCCCGCTCTATGGGTCTTCTCGGTAAAAAATGGGGGCCACCGCCCGCTTCAGAGCTGCCAGATTCTTCGTCTGGCGCTGTAAAAGTGAACTTCAACGACGACGGTTCAAGAAGTACGCGAAACATGGGAGCTACTGCTGCGGGAGGCAAGCGAAAGAGTGCCAGTGTCGTCAGCGTTAGCGAGCCTACCGTCACGATCAACACGAAGGAAGCCTTAGCAGACGTGTTTGGCATGTACAACTCTCCGGATAAGACAGTCAAGCGCGCCATGCCAGGTAGTAAGCATGCCCCTGTGCGGAAAATCGAGCCCATGGGTGGTCGTAGGGTGGTCCCTGAGTTCAAGACGGAACCCTCCCACACCTCGCCGCAGAGCGAAAACGCGAAACATCCGGGCCCAGGCAAGTCGTTGCAGTGATCGACTTTTGGAGGAGTGCTAATTATGGCCCTAGTTGGGTTCAAGCCGTTTGTCGATGAAAACGTGCCACGCGAGGAAAATCCTGCTCTCCCCCTCAAGGTAAGCCTTCCTTTTGGTTTGTATGGGTGATAGTTACGCATATATTAACTTCGCACGGCGATTTCTTGCACTATCCCCAGTTTAAACCATATGTGGACGAACCTAAACAGGCTTCCGTTGCCCCGACCTGCGAGACAGGCCGTCGGGCGCTCTCCCTCAAAGATTGTGCTGTTGTTCCAGGGAAAGATATTTCTCCAGAACTTTCTGCTACGAAACCGTCGCCTTCAGGCGGATCGAAACCAAATGTACTCAAACATATGTCGGAAGAGTCGCAAGGGTTGCCTGTCTTCTCTAAGCCTTTCACACCTGTTTCCCAGAAGGAACCCCTCGTTCGTCCTCAACCGAAGACCTTTGATGCAAACGACGAAAATCAAGCGCAGACACAACAAGCGCCTCAGACCTTCGTTCCACTCGTTGACTCGAAGACACCTTTCAAAGTATTCTCTCGTCCACCAGGCCAAGGTCAGGGGGAGAACGCAATCGCAAGTAGCGGAGGAAGCGTGTTCACACCGAAACCGCCGTCTGCTGTAAGTCTCGGTGTCGGTGCTGCCACGGGAGCTGGTACTTTCAAGCCCTTCGTCGACAATGTACAGCCAGTCGTGACGCCAGCTTCCTCGAAGAAATCAAACGCGCTTCAACCACGTACGATGCCGATTCCACCGATAATCGAAGAGGCCTCCACGGACGAGTCAAGTGAGGCTGACCTACGCGCTGGAGATCACGATGCAGATGATGGTCAGGTCGTTAGCAGCGGCAGCCGTAGCGGCTTTTCCGAGAGTGATGACGGGTACGAAGGGGGCGAAGCAGAGGCGGAAATGGAAGCTGCGGTTGTATCATCTAGCGACAGCCAGTTTGACGACGACGACGATTACCATCAAGCTGTCCAGGGCGGACCGGCGTATGGGGACGAGGACGCTTTCCAGGAGGAGGGATATGCAGACGAAGACGAGCACTTTCACCCACCAATGGGCGGGAGACTTGGCCGTATCAACGTCATGACACCGATCACTGAACGAACCTTCGAGTTTAGTACGAGAGGGTTCCCCTCGCCAACGAGCACTACACGAGTCAGGGATAGCCTTGGCGACGAAAGAGAGTGCAGAGAACGGGGAGGACAGGAAAGTAGTCAATATGCTCTCGAAGTGGCAGAGAAACTAGCAAGGGAGGTGCGCGAACAGGTCGATTATCACGAACTCGTTCGGTCACCCGATCTTGAACCAATCGAGGAACGCACGGGGACGCTAAGCCTTTCGGATTCTCTGGCCGTCGTTTCCGCTTTCCGGCCAGCTAATCCCTGTGTTCCTTCCGATCCGCAGATCGTTTTCACACTCCTTTCACTCCTTCCTGCAGACGCAGACTTCCATGACCTCAGAACGCAAGATGGAGGGATGTTGGACGGACTGCAGCGATTTGCAGCACGGATAGCAAGAAAGAGCGGGAAGGGCGGATCGATGGATAATGACGGGATGTTGGTCAATCTCGAAAGGAGGACATTTAGGGTGTCTGGGAAACTGGGAGAGGGGGGCTTTGGTGCTGTATTTTCCGCAAAAGAGGTCACCAAATCAGGTGGTGGTGATGAGGGCCTTGATGTTGATGAAGACGAAGAGGAGGATGAGGATGCGGACGACTCCTTGGTAGCGCTGAAGGTCGTGAAGCCCCGCAATCTCTGGGAATTCCACGTCCTTCGCAGAATTCATAGGACCCTCTCTCCTCTCCTGAGGCGCTCGATAATCACGCCCCACGCGCTCTACGCTTTCCGTGACGAATCACACCTCCTCCTGGAGCTCTGTCCCCACGGATCGCTTCTGGACGCAGTGAACCATGCTGGTCCTGCAGGTATTTCACAACAAGGAGCTTGCTTAGATGAGCTTTTGGTCTTCTTCTTCACTATCGAGCTTTTGCGTTTTCTGGAAGGTATGCACGCTGCGGGCTTCATCCATGGAGATCTCAAGATCGATAATTGTCTGCTCCGCCTCGAGGAACTGCCAGGTGGTGCATCGTCATTGTCTGGCATGTACCAGCCCAACGGGGAAGCGGGCTGGAAATACCGGGGCATCAAAGTCATTGACTTTGGGCGGTCCATCGACACGTCACTGTTCCCAGCGCGCCACCGTCAGCAGTTTATCGCCGACTGGCCTACGGACGACCGGGACTGCTTCGAAATCCGTCAAGGACGTCCTTGGACATACCAGACGGACTACTTTGGCCTTGCAGGCATCGTCTACTGCATGTTATTCGGAAAGTACATCGAGGCATCGTCGGTGACGCATGCACCTGGTTCAACGGATGCGGATCCGATTTACAAGATCGCAACGCCGTTTAAGCGGTACTGGCAGACGGACATAGTGACAAGGCTGTTTCACGTACTGCTCAATCCTTGCAAGGCTCGGGAAGACGGGAGCCTGCCGATCTGCGAAGAGTTGGGAAGTGTCCGGGCTGAAATGGAGAGGTGGTTGCAGGATAACTGTAACCGGAGTAGCAATACGCTCAAAGGCCTGCTCAAGAAGGTTGAACTGGCCTCATACACGCACTAGTCCGACCCCGGACGATGTAATTTACCATCAAGAGGAAGTAGGCTGTACTAGCAAACATATCCAAATTGGATAAGGCAGTGTGACTTCAACATATCCGACACCTAAGCGAGACAATATCCAATCCATGCACAACTATCGACCTCATCCTCATGTCGTTATCCCTTATGATTCCCGTAGACCACCCCTAAATGCCGAGGTTTATGCATCACACGCACTTGAGGTTGGTCCCACGTCGAACACTCTTCTAAACCCCGGGCCATGGGACGGCACAACGCCGACAGCAAGGCAACCGACACGTCATAGCGCACAAATACCCCGCACGCGTAGTCGTACTCGCAGTGCCCTGGAACCCGTACCACCTAGCCTTGGCCTCCAAGTCCCGGAAATATTCAGATCTTCGTCCCAGAGACAGACAGGGAATACGGCTCTTGAGTATTTTCACAACCACAGATCGAGCAAGTCCGATAGTGATCATCCTTTCGAGGACGAATTTAGCAGCCGGAGTGGCCTCGCCTCGCCCTATTCCCCTTCGTTCGATCTCCCGGCAGATGAGGTGAGGTTTTCGTTGCATTGGAGTCACGATAACCCTCCATCTGTCATTTAGACGGATCAGAAGCTCAATGTGCTGACTCGAGAGTTGTCGAATATGAGGTGTGTGCCTTGGTTTGATCACCCTGTTCGTTGCACCTAAATTCTTATAGCCTTCAATCGGAGGAGGGTTTACGACGGTTCCAAGACGGAGAACTCGCAGATAAAGATGAAGAATGGCACTATCTCGTCCCAGCCGAAGCGCGTGAAGCACTCGGAAAACGCGAAGTCGAACGACAGTCTGTGCTCTTCGAGATATTCAAGTCAGAACGAGATTATGTCACCGACCTTAAGCTCGTCAAGGAGGTAGCGTAGCCACCGACGTTATTCTTTTGCTCAGGCTCATGTACAGCGAAGGTATTCATGGAACCCCTCACTTCGGTCTCGCCGTCAATAATAGGCGATTCGAATAGACAACATAACTTCATGTCCACCGTCTTTTGGAATCTGGAACAAATTTGTATGCGTCACGAACAAATGTTGGAGGCATTGTTTGAAAGGCAGCACGAGCAACATCCTCTCGTTCAAAGCGTCGCTGACATCATCCTTGAATGTGCGCGCTCCCTTGCGCAACTCGCTTGAAATCTGGCTCAACCTTCACCAGCCGCCTTTCAATTTCAGGGAGACTACGAGTCATACATCCAACATTACCCTCTCGCAGAGCAACGACACCGCACCGAACTGAAATACAACAAGCACTATCAGGAATTCATGCAAGACTGTTCACAGGATCCGCGGATCAAAAAACGAGACCTGATCACTTTCCTCTCGCGGCCCGTAACACGACTTCCACGCCTCCATCTTATTCTAGAACATCTCTATAAACTGACCGACGACAATCACCCGGATTCTGATGACCTTCCTGTGATTTTATCCATTCTGAACGACTTCCTGAAGGGTACCCAGCCTGGAATAGAGGCTGCGGAAAATAAAGTAAAGTTCTGGGATCTACGTGAAAGCCTGGTGTTCAACAAAGGGGAAATTATCGTTGGTCCTTTGGTTCTATTCCCCTCGTCCGTGCTGACATCCACATCTTAGGAGTTGGATTGGTATAGTGATACCCGCTCACTTATTTATGCTGGTGCCTTGGCTCGCAGATCGAAATCGGAAATGGATTGGAACCCCTGGTTTGATCTCTATATAGCACTTCTAGACAACTTCCGTGAGGGTCTCCCTGAAGAAAATCGTTCTTTTTATGCTGATGGTGTTTACAGTGTTGATCACGAAGGAAGAGAAACAGGGCGGTGTGATGAAACGCCTGGTTGTATCTCGGGTACGCAAACTTTACATTCTCAAAGAGCTCATGTATGCATGACGTGACCAGCCTATTCCGTTAGAATACCTTAGGCTTGGTAGCTTTGACGATCCTCCAGAGACCAGGAAAGAGCGTGTCGACGAAGGCGGCATTCTGGACAGTTTGCGAGGTGCTTATCGCTCGATCTATCCGTTCACGATCTACCACGCCGTGGAGAAGTCCACTCGACGATACACGCTATATGCACCATCAGAATCGATCAGAAAGAAGTGGCATGATGCCCTGGTGGATGCAAAAGGAATTGACGATGTCAGACGCGAAGGGAATCAGGTAGTTCGACAATTCTTGATCCGCGCCATTTGTTCAGATCGTAATCCATAGTGGCTCGTGTCCCAAGTCGTGGAAGATGGCGCGTTTCGGGTCTCGGGTCATAGGATGGCCAAACAATCTGCATTGAAGCGGCCACCCTCTGGTCGAGTAATTCAGGCAGTATCCTTTGGTATTTATGAATCTAATGCATAGCGACGATCTCTGACCATTCTCAGTTGCTAACGGAGGGAAAATATTCATGGCAGTAGGGTGCTCGACAGGTATCTTCGTTGGTCGCAGGGGTGAAAGTAAGTATTTTTGTATGCCTTTATTTGCTATTTACTCATAGTCATTGTTAGATTATCGGAAAATACTAGCTTTTGAGAATATCAAGAGCCTCATCCTACTTCAAGATTTCAATAAGATAGTCATCCACCAAGACAGTTATCTCCTATCCTATTCGCTCGAGGTACTCGCACGGGTTGCTCAGTACCAGTCGCCACCAAGTAGCCTCGACGCGTCTCTGGAAACAATTGCTGGTCAATCTGGCAACGTTCTTTGCTGCCAGGCGGGTCAGATGGGGAACAAGACAATCCGTAATACATCTTTATACATTCGTCGATTCCATCTGAAGAATAGCTTCCAGTTGTTTATGCCCTCAAAAACTTCCTACAAGTTACTGTCCATGCGGTGGAGCCTTATCGCCCTTCTGAAATCCGCTCGGCATCGCCTCGGGCTGGTTTACAGACAGGCTTTCTTTCTTTCAGACAGTATGGTGAAGTATGTGTTGTATTCTTTATTGGCGTATGAGATACTGAGGGCGATGGGATCAAGATATTGTATGTTCCTAAGGATGTATTTGCTGTTATGCCTCTGGCCAAGACAATTGCTATTTGTACGGAGCGGGGTGTAGTCATTTCCAACCCAAGCAGGTGCGTACTAGTACCGAGATCTGTCGTACCCTGCCCTTCATGCTTTTCTAGTTCCAAGTCCGTTATTATCGTCCCGGACTTCGGGAATGCTTCCCAAAATTTTTCAACGGCCGACCTCAAAGTTCGATGTGAGGCTGCCAAACCTCTTGGACTTATTAGACACGATGCCATGGAGCTCATGGTCATTTATGACAGTGAGTGATATCACAGTCTTACCGAACACGACTCGAGCTCGCTTGTCAGCCATGGGTTGCTATATCACTAAATACGGCCAGCCTACGCGCGACTCCGCGTTTATTCGCTGGGAGATCAAAGCCACTTCTTTCGTACACCGTGCTCCCCACATTCTCCTTTTCTCTTCGGAATTCATCGAAGTAAGGGATGTGCAGACGGGTTTACTTAAGCAAGTGATCGAAGGTGTCGACATACGTCTTCTTGTCCAGTCACCGCTCTCGCGCGGACCCTTGTTTGTCGCAATGAAGGGCAACAAGGACGATGATGATGGGCTGAGTGACCGGATCATCGAGCTCGTAGAAACTGCGGAATTCACGCCGAAGACCCCTGTGGCAGGACCGTTTAAAGCCACGGAAGGGATGTGGGAGGAATGGGACATGTAATAGGTCGACGAGGCAATTTTACATGACATGGACAGTAATATACAACGAATATCTCGTAATTTATGTCTGGTAATTTGGTGTATAATACAGCAGTGATCGATCGATCTCGGCTTCGACGAGCTACTCTTGTTTTAAGCATGCGCAACAGTCCCTAAGAAGTGCCAACGTCATCACCGCCAACGCACGCGATGGCGAACGCTACAAAATGTTTACAAGGTCATCAACAACCATCAATATGATCTTGCCATGACTGACGTGAGGGATGCCGTGAGCTATTTGAACACGTTTCAGCCCTGGATGACGCTGGCAAGGGTAAAAATGTACCAGTTCAACGAGATAATTTTCGCAGGTCCTCAGTTTTTCTGCGACTTCAACAGACATTGTAGGGGGTCTCAACTGCTGAGCTGCCTCTGAGTGAGCATACTAGATTGCGAAATAACGCACTATCGGTGAGTGCTATAGATCGAATATCACTGAATCTGAATAATTCGTAAGCGCGGCCACCGGGCGAGTAATACTGACCGTACTATATAGCACCTCCTATGAAATTGCGCGCTGAGAGGGGGAGAGCAGATCAGCTGAATATGAGAACACGTTCGAAGCAACGGCATTTGTCGAAGGCAACACTGCGATGAGTAGGTTAGACTCGATCACTGAGAAAACTGAAAAGCCACCGTATGTCGTCATTCCTGTATGGGGGAAATCGGAGCAATTGGATCGGCGGGATGGCAGGGCTACCTGCTCTGCGCCGTTGCAGGGGTGGCTGAATTCAACCATCCATCGGCAACGTGTTTAGGCGCCGATGGTGACCCACAGGAACGAGTAGCGGGTCTAGACCACCTGTAAATCTAGAAAACGCGTTGGCGTCTATTTGCTGGATTCTCGCCGCTATTTGATGCCTGACCTAATTGTCTAACTTAGCTTGTTTGCAAGGTCTACTTATACCCAAACGAATGTTCACTCGGGGAAATGCCGCCTGCGGCGGCTGAAGTCTTGCTTGTTAATGTAGATCGGCAATGTCCTTAGTTGAGATGGGGTATTGGTCGAATTATGGCTCTAGGTAGTCGTAGAAAGCGTTAAAAACCCAGTACTAATAGATCTGAACATAAGGAATGTGAATTAAACAAGTGATCAGTGAAAGAGATAAATTCAAGTCACTGGGTTACCGAAACCATCTACTACCAGGAAATACAGTGTAGATAAAGGTAGATATAACATTATCTTACCATTATCTTGCTATATCATCTACTTATATATGTCTTTATCCCTCTTTCACTACTTTCCTGATCTGAGTCAGGAATAAGCAAGATAACTCAGGGCGAGCCCTCATAGACAGCGAGTAAGAAGGCTCATCTTACACTTCCTACTCGTGTTTGGACGCGGTGAAGGCGATGGGAAGCGGTGGACGATCTCGTCCCTCGGGGCTGCGCAGTACGTTCATTCTTCCGTCATTCTGTGTAGCGTATGCTCATTTCCTTTTCGGCTCAGCCGTCAAGATCGTTTGATGCAGGTCAGGATCATTTCGTACGATACACGGACCTCGTCAACGCAGACATGCTTCCTTCGGACAGCAGTCGCGTGGTCGATTCCGCGGGAAACTGGTCAGCCGGTAAG
>JBBPLT010000882.1:0-11532 GCA_038089955.1 Strobilomyces dryophilus | reverse complement strand
GAACGGGGCCTCCAACGAGTAGAGTGGGTTCGCCGATGCCATCACGAACTCGCCCTGCTTTTATGCGCACCCACGCAGGCCAAAATCGTCCGATAATGGGCAGACGTGTCTATTGTTTGAACCTTCATTCGCGTGCTTTTTCTGGCGGCGGCGGCGGTCAGGAAGGCGGTAAAACGCCCCAAAAAAGCAACTTATAAATCAACTGACGACCACACCATCTCGCTTTTGCCACCAGATTGGGGACGGACTATAGCTGGCCGAGTTGGCGTCAATCATTGCGCTGAAGAGAGTGATGATGCGGTGGTCCTGAAATCAAGGTGTACCAACGTTGAGCCGTGTGAACAGGAAACGGAAAAGGGCAGAAGTTGATGTTCTTGCACGAGGCCGACCCTCGTGGCTGTCTGACCATGACCGTAACATGGAAAGTTGGTTGTTCGCACACTCACGTTCGACTTGGTCGATGCCACGCCGACCAGGAAGAGTACGCCAGAGGGAGAGGGACAACAGCGATACGTAGGATGCAGAAATGGAAAAAGGGCAGTGTGAGACTGGAGTGTCATCGTGTGACACGACGGAATAGCCACGAAAAGATACCAGACGTGTGAAGGGGAAGTGCATAGTAGCATTCAGAACGACCAATTCACGTCGACCAACGAGGCAAGATCAACACAGCGTCGATCTTCTCGGTTAACTACAAGCGCGGGTGAGACACGCCGAAGGTCAATTGGGCTACTGACTGACGTCACCTTCCGCTCTGCTTGATACACGCCAGGCTCGTCCTTGGACGGATGGGCAACACGGCGATCGGAGCATCAACATGCTACCGCGTCGTTTTCGAGAGTGGGCCTCGACGGGTTGATAGCGGCGTCAACGTCGGTGTAGAAGGTGAAAAGACGACTTCGCTCATGAGTTCGCAAGCAGCGGTCGCAGGTGTTCTTTCTTGAGAATGCCACGGTCGGGTTGCGATGTGGGATCCATCCAAAGTGTGTCCCAGAAGAGAGGGAGGCCAGCTCGTAGCAAAGAACACGAGGCAAATGACGGACCAAAAATTTGAGTTATGAATCCCTATGATCAAGGAATTTGAACGATTCGGCGAGCCCCTACAAGACAAGGTGCGAATCGCAAGTCCGACCTGCGAAAGGACGTCGGATCTCCGGGAGAGTATACTTACCTCCGGACGTCTCGTTACGCATAGTGCCAATACTAATCACGCCAGTCGGCGGAAGGTGTGGGTTATGTAAGCGGAGGCGGGTATAATTCTTTATCAGATTGAAAAATATTGGTGGTTGCTCTGAACGATTTCGACTAGTACGGCACACTGCGATTGTTTAGGAAATCGCTAAGAGGTGCCAGAGATCTTCTATACTTCTTTCTTCAACTCGCACGGCTGTTGCGTTCAATGTTCGACATTCAAGTCACAGCGTACTAGCAAGCTTACCGTGCTCTCGCAACGCCTTCCGGAACGTATGGCGCCGTCGTCCATTGGCAGAGGTGAGTGGCTGACTGTTGTACGTCGCGTCGCGGCCGTCAAAGCCAGCCCCAGCGCAACTCGGTCAAAAGGTATCCGGACCGTGCACGTCACCCGTTCGCCCCTTAATGACGAATTGCAGACAGCGCGCATCGAGAAACGTGCTTGAATGTCGGATGCATATCGTGCTCAACAACTTGCACATTTACGAGTAAGCGCTCTTCGTCTTCGTCGTGACGTCACCTCTTCGCTCAACGGGTATAGTCACTGGGGTCTCTCTCAACTTGTCTCGAATGTTGAAGGCCAAAGACCAGTCGTCACAAAGGGTATTGAGATGCTCTTCAAGCAGACCAGACTATGTACCGGTTTCTTTTTCCCACGTGCATCACTGTCGAAGACGGCGTCGAGGCGAAGGACGTCATCGCTCTTGGATGCGCGCGCGAGCCGCCTTGAACAGAGGGGTATGCCGCCCCTCGTTCTCTCCTTCTCCACCCCCCTCTCACTCCCTCCCACTCTCGCTAGCTGCCCCCTCGTCGCCAGCGTCCCTCGTTGTCGTCGCCTCCGCATCCCCGCCTTACCGACCCTGGACCCTGCCCATCGCGCGATCGACCGGGTCGTCAGCCGTGCCGTCGGCCTCGTTGCCAGCCGCAGCGAGGCAGCGCATGTAAGATATGTTCATGCCTGCCATTCTCACTCGCTGTCCCCCTACTACGCGCGTCCGGGCACACGTCCGGCTCCGGCGCCCGCTCCCCTCGCACCGGGTCCCTCCCATTCTCGTTCGCCACCACATGGTAGCAAAGGTGCGTGCTCCCTACCGTCGGCGTGCATGATCTCACTGCAATTCATTCTCAGCTGTCGTCTGCATTAGCGCGGTCGTCTGGTCCACTGGCCGTCCTCTCGTTGACTCAAACAGGATCATGATTGGGGGTCACGCGTAGGCGGATGAAGTAGAGGGCTCCAGGAGCTCGGGCGCAACCAATCGTAGATCATACAACTGACGCTGTCCTCCAAGATACGATACTAAGTACAGTCAAACGTTCAATATGGCATGCACATGGCCAGTGCATTGCCCGTCAACATAAAGGATGAGGAACACGAACACGCACGGAGCAAGGACCGGTCGGAAGCTGATCAGACAGGCGAGAGGTACATTCCGCTACATTGAACCCATGGTAAGCCTTCTTTGTCGGATATGTGCTAATGTCGCTGAAAGGGTGATGAGTCGGAGCCTCTCGAGGAGAAGGAGCTTCGGGGCACGTTTTCGCTCGTCGGAAGCGATCCGGGAGACTTGACTGAACAGATGGTGCGCGTCGCGTGCTATCGAGGCACCTCGTCCGACCGCAGATGGTTGGGCGAAGAAGATGAATGCGAGTCGCCCGTTCCTCTCACCCTGATCTCGATCTGACGACGGACACGCAGCGTCTTTCTCGGTGCTCTTTACAATCCACGTCGATCTGCGCGAAGCGACGAGCGACGTGGTGATAAATTGGACGATTCGGGGGACGTGTATTACCAGCTCGACTACGACATGATAGTACGCTGGATCTCGAAGGTAAGCTACTTGATTGACGCTTCCCCTCTACCGTCTCCTAAACCACCCTCTTTGTAGACAAACGAACGACGGTACGTCTCAGATCGTTGTGATGGCTCACTCTGCCCTCGAAGTGCCGGCGAAAATCATGCACGAGGACGGAACGCTGTTCGTGTCAGGGCCTGTTGATTCCTGCTGGACTCCTTTGTCGAGCCGGTTGATACAACATGTGCTGCTCCAAGCCCTCTTGTACCGAAAGGCGGCCATGAGCCTGCAGAAGCTGTGCAAACGCCAGAGATGACGGTACACTATAGACTGAACTGTTTCCGATGTGCAGGGATGTGGGTTCGCCATAACGATAGAGCTGCGTCACATCCCGTTGAATACGAGCATAATTGATCGCCACTGACGACCAGAGCTCGTCATAGATGCGAAGCTCCTCGAAAGTCTTTGCCCGTTGCGCCTTGTCGTATGTCAGCGTCGATGAGCACTGTTGGGATCTGACGGATGGCCTCCCCAACCACGCTTCTCGACGAAGCGATGACGACGTTCCATTTACATCGTTTCAGGAAGGCCGAACGGGAGAGAAAACTTGCCACGTATTTTCTGTCGCATGATCGCTCGGATATCGGGAGCATCGCCTCGAATGCCTCGCACCCTTTGCACGAACGGGTCAAGCTCGATGAGCGGATGCGTGGATCAGCGAGGCGGGTTTGACGGCAATGTGATCCGAACCTCATCGCCGCGCTTAAGGGATACTTGTCAGGTTGATATCATGTCCGAATAATGTTGAACCGACTCGTGTTTCCTGCTGTCAAGACAATGGATGTTGCCATCGTCAGACAAGGCAAAGAGTCGGGCACCGCTACCGCTCGACCAGGCGAGGGACTTGTTGCAAGCCGAGCCGACTTTTGATTGCGACGGTCGCAGACCCGAAACAGACTCGAAAGTTGCAGGTGCCAGGCGGTGGCGACCATTGTCGGCATCGACCACGTCTTTTCAAAGTCCGAGGGGTGTGTATTACTCGGAGATGTCTTGTGAGTGCAACAACAAATGCGGAAATGATAATAGAACGTGGGGTGGTCGCCCTTTGCGTGCAGCCACCAAAGAGACGAAACGAATGTACGTGTGACGACCCTCGCCCTTCTGCAACCGCCGAGCAAGTGAGACATCAAAAAGAGCCTGGCGGGGAGCAAGGACAGCGTACACACATTGCGAGTTTTTGTTTATCAGCCGCTTTGCAATAGCGCGCTGATATTCCAGAAGGATGCGTTGGTAAGTCCCCCTACCGACAACATTCACGATATCGACTTCGTACTCCTTGAATTCCCGTCGTGCTTTGTCCAAGGAGGCGTTGTCTTCAGCAGTGTAAGTCTCGACGAGTGCTTCAGACCAGCCTCGCGCAGTGTCCTTATAAGACAGCGGTCGCAAGGACGGCGTCTTTAGGTTTAGATCTGGTCAGAAGAGGCTTTCTGATGACGAAACTGGACGCACCGATTCGTAGAATGCCTCGCGGGCGGACACTTCAGCTAGTGCGCTAGTATATGTGTCGCCCCATGCTGAAAGTGGGGACAGGTTACGCCTGTTAGTGGATTCTGCATGATGGCGGTCGAAGAAGGCCACATCCCAAGGAGCTGGAGAGTAAGCGACTGTGGCCTCGAGTGCGTCGAATGGTGGTTGGCTCTCGTAAACCATCTGAAACCGCGCTGTGCAGCAGACTCGGACCACTGACAAGCAATATTTTTAAACGACCCTATGGCAGTGTACACACAGAACAAAGCGACGTCTTCCCACGGGAATTGGTACCAAGACCCCAAAGACTTTGAAATGTACATGACTAATTGAGGCGGCGCAAGCGGCTAAGAGCACTCCTGATATCCCGACTCGGGAGGTGACAATAAAGAATGTCGTCGAAGAACTCGCGCGTAGTTTCGCAAGTGATTCTGATCTCAGCCCACCTGGTCGCGGAGATCCGGCCGTTCCATTCGCCGAACGCTTTGCAGTAGATCTCGCGAGTACGGATGACGAACTGCGTGACTGGATTAATTCAAATTAGTTACAACAAAAACGACACCCACGTGTGAGGAGAGCCAGCAGATCGTAAATACACCACACTGTACGATCCGCTCAAAACGCTCAGAGCCGTCGGGTCGTTTTACCTTCTCAAAAATCCCCATAAAAGTCAGAGATGATGGATTGGCTCGAAGGGCGAGATGTAGGATTTGCTGCAAGTCATGTCCGTCGAAGTCCATCTGTGCCAGTGAGTCAATGTACTGAGCAGGGTATTGTATTATACACCCGAAAGAAAAACCTACCGTGCCGTGCTCGCTACGGTGGAACATAGCGAATCCCCTGCTCGCGTCCCACTTGACTAGCTTAGAGGCGACGTCACTGTCTTGCCTGATCGGCCCGAGGATCGCAAACGCGATTTCCTGGGCAGCTCGGTGACAATGCTGGCGAAACAACAATGGGACCTCTGCGAAAAGTGATCGGGCCATCTTGTCGATGAAGTCATGGTCAGAGATGTGAGTGCGAGCGCTGGTGGTCCCAATCATAGTAGTCGCTGTCGCGATAATTCAGTACGCATCGAAGTTTACGAGTGATGGCACCCACCGTCTTCAAAATCGACCAGCGGCTCCTCCAGAAGCATCCTCTCGTAGACGCTATGTATTCTCGCGATCCACTGTACCTTTGTCAGGTTCGTGAGCCGCGTGGTTCCCAGGAACGACCAAACTTCAAGAACCAACTCGCGGTAGAGTCGGTTCCAGCAAAGTGCCCCCAAGCTCAGGAGGCGTACCGCAAACTCGTCTGGAAGTTGTAGAATGTGCTCAGCAGGCGTTGAAGTAGTGCCGGTGGTACTCACCCGGGTGATCCGACGCAAATTGCAGAGCGAGCGTGTGGTCATCCAGTGCAGGTGCAGAGGCTGAGGAAATTGGAACGGCGTGTGGAAATGGTGCGGAAGTGGGGGTTGGGACGTTTGCCGTATTGTACGACGCTGCGGGGACGGCGGAGGCTTCAGCGGCGTTATACATATCTATCTCGTTCCATAGCATGTCCTCCAGAATATGCGCGTTGGCATCGACGAGCGGGTCGACGAGCGGAGTATTAGCAGCCTGAGGAGGATCATGCTCTGGAACAAATCCGAAATAGACTGGATTCATGTCGCCGGAAGGTGAGGGAGGGTTCGCTGAAGACTATTTGGCTGGGCTCACGAGTAATAATATATACGTCCGGCAATGCGCTATCTCTGGAGGAAATCGACGTATCACTCGTCGGTACGATGCCACAAACGGTTCTGATTCAGTAGCATGAAATGCCGTACCGAATTTCCTAACCACTGAGTCATATTGTTCGCTGATCTTCGCACACGCCTGCAGAGCATCGAGAGATGCGCAGAACCCGTAACGCCATATCAGGAACGATCTGTAGCAGGGGGTGTTCGGCGAGCAATTCGGTTGACGAAAGAACGTAGTACACTGGCCTAGATTCGTGCAAATACCTACGGGATATCGGGCAAATCTGTAAATGTGGCATTCCACGTTACTTTGAAGGGCGGTAGTGCGAGACCTGCGGACGTCGTGGGCATGTGTCGGCTGTCGCACGGTCGACTCACAACAATCGCCGTCTGCGTCGTATGAGCTGCGCGTCGGGCGTCGAGCGATCTGGACGGTGCGAAGCCAGGCACATCCTGCACGTCAACTATCCGTCCATAGGAGAACTTGATTTCTTTGACCAGGGCACGCCGAAAGCGAGTCGAGGGTGCTCACACGCGACGCGTGAATGATGACCTAAGCATGGAAGGGTTCGATAACAACGGCCACAGAACGGCGGGGCGCTAGGGGGTGGCAAAGGCTTTAGCGACGGTGATGCGCCGACGGGCACTTCAAGTTGTACACGTACGTCTCCTTCTTCTTCCGTTCCCCAGTACGTTCAACGGTGACCATCGCACAGCAGTGCGCCTCGACTGGATTTACGTTACAATTAACTCCCGCTGAGCGCACAGTGCCTATGACAAGGCTACCGTGACGTACCACGGGTGGACTCAGTCGTTATATCGGGAATGATCTGTAGTGGTGCTGGTTGGTTTAGTAAAAGAACCGACCACCCTGTGAGCTATATACGTGCGAGTAGCAGTGAGAGCCAGTATTCGATATATCGGGAAGAATCTGTGTGTGTAATGCTCCGCTCCTACCGATTAGGACAGGAGCATAAGGCACACTGTTCTGGGTCCGGACGCTGAGCGCTGAGCCTCTGGTTCGTTGAATAACCCCAAAGTTCTCCCTATGCACTCATCTCGTAAATAACAGTGTCAATCCTTTTGGAGTATCAGCGCATCATCGCAAAGCGGCTGATAAACAAGAACGCGAAAACGTGAAGTAGTGAGCCTGCTCTCGTGAGCTACCACGGTGACAGCTCATGCGTGTACACTTAGTGTTCCCCATCGATGTCCGGTCGTGCTCCTGTTCCTGTATCTGCCATAACTTGACAACCATGTGCTTTCCTATCCCGGTGGTCTACATACACTTGTACTGCTTCGCTTTCGACTAGGATGTTATTATTATTTTTTGTATGTAAAACCGCTGGTCTCCGAACATCATACGGACAGGAACAAGCATCCAAAACCACTTTGTTTCACCCGTCATTGATACACGGGCTTGCAAATTTCGAGGCGCGAGTCCTCCATAGCTTGACTGGGATCACTGACTCGCAGGCGAAGCCTGCACTTCGTATCGTCGGCAATGCACACGAGCTAATAAACCACCCGTGCGTTGATACCGGATGCCCGAGGCCCGACACCAGCTAGACGAGGCGCGCCCCTCATCGCCGCCGATGGGCGTACGTCCATCGCTTGTAACACTGCATGAAAACTCGCTGTCCGACTCGAGTGCATGTCACCCTTCCGTCGGTGCCAGTTCCGATATTCGTGACGCGGGGGCGACGTAGTGCGGAGAGCATCGAATACTTTTATTAACGCGCTTACCGTCTTGTACGGGAGCTGGCTACGACCAGTATCCACCGCACGGTGCCAACGAGGACCGTCGACGAGCACGGGGAGCTGGCTACGACCAGCATCCACCGCACGGTGCCAACGAGGACCGTCGACGAGCACGGGGAGCCGTCTACGACCAGCATCCACCGCACGGTGCCAACGAGGACCGTCGACGAGCACGGGGAGCCGGCTATGACCAGCATCCACCGCACGGTGCCAACGAGGACCGTCGACGAGCACGGGGAGCCGGCTATGACCAGCATCCACAGCACGGTGCCAACGAGGACCGTCGACGAGCACGGGGAGCCGGCTGCGACCAGCATCCACCGCACGGTGCCAACGAGGACCGTCGACGAGCACGGGGAGCCGGCTGCGACCAGCATCCACCGCACGGTGCCAACGAGGACCGTCGACGAGCACGGGGAGCTGTCTGCGACCAGCATCCACCGCACGGTGCCAACGAGGACCGTCGACGAGCACGGGGAGCCGGCTACGACCAGCATCCACCGCACGGTGCCAACAAGGACTCGGCGTACCCGTAAGTTCCCACGCTTCGGTCTCGGAAGTCCGAATCGGTCCGAACCGATGCCGGGCCAGACTTACAGCCACGTCTGTCAAAACACATCGCAGCCCCGAGTTCAGATTGACATGTCCTATCAGATTGCATCCACCCTGACGATATTCTCGATGGCTCAGAGCCTCGCTCTGTGTCTTCGCAACACGAATGGGAGGGAAAAAGCAGGCTCTATGGGTGAATCAATGTTCACCTCTCCGACCCACCTTCACGCCATGCTGCTTGGTAGACCGAATTTTCGCCGCGTCCTTTCCCTGTTCCTCGTCGGTACCATTGTACCCGCCTTCGCTGTCATATCCAACCACCCCGCGGAGTTGCCTTCTCACGCGACCTACGACTACATTGTAATTGGAGGTATGCTTCCGCCTTGTGAATCCTGCTATCGTCCAACCAACATGAGTTGCGCACAGCTGGGAACGCGGGAAGCGTGGTCGTGAGCTGACTGACAGAGAGGGTCCTCCCCATCGAAGGCGAGCATCCCGGCTACGTAGCGTTTCGCCCGTTAACTGACGCGCCAAGACAGCCGGCGGTAATGATCAAGACGACGTCCCCCTCGCGGAACATGTCTCAGTCCCGCTCATGGCGACTGCGCTTCACAAGACACTGCTCCCCACTTCATTGTGGCATCTAGTGACTTTCGGGCACGTCAGACTTCCTCACCTTCATGAGTACGATCGGTGGGCCAGAGTGACCGACGATGACCGTCGAAGCTGGGAAAGCATGTTGCGCTCGTTCACGTGAAGTCCCGCTGAGGTAGGCACGGTTGGAGCCCCTCACGCCTTCGACCGGCGGGCACGACATATTGGAACAGATAGATATACCTGCTTGTGGAACGGACGGGCCACTTGCCCTCGGACGACATCATCACGAAAGCGACGCAGGACATGCCAGAAAGGTTTCCGTTCTGACAGGATTTGAACACGGGAAATCCGCTCGGCTTTGGTGAGGTCGCTCGTCCCTGTTTCGCTATCGCTCACGTTGGCCAGGTTACAACCGGGGGTCAATCCGCAATGGCGTTCGGGATAGCGCGTCGGTGGCTTATATGCGTCCGGTTTTGGCAAGAGACGGTACCTTGGGCGTTTTGCTGAATAGCCAAGTACGAGGTTGACGACGTCCCGAGGTCGCGTTTACACGATCATGGCCGAGTCAGAAGTTATCCTTGGCTGCGGCTCTATCGGAACGCCCCATATATCATGCAGGACCACCCGCTATTTTCTCGGTTTATATGACCTCGGAAGGCACCACCAAGCTGGGCCAGTTCATCCAAAACGAGACGTTCCGCGCCGAGCCACTGGATGAATGGAAGCAAACCCACACCGGGGTCATGGGCTTGTCGCTCTCGAGCCATACAGGATGGCTCCGATTCGACTCCATTCCAGACCCATTCCCGACCCAGGAGCCCTCGTTGCGTTGCGATATTCGCTGTGAGTCGAATACAGCATCATCTGTACATTACTGACGCGCTCGAGCAGCCTACCTTTGTCGCTGCTGACCAGTGCAAAGCGTAAATTCACCCCTAGTAACCGCATCCTCAAAACCAGAGAAGCCTATGGCTCCGACAGCTGCGGGTCGTCTCTGCCAACGAAAACGTGCAGCGTACTACGTCCAGACACGCCGAGCTTCTCGTTCCTTGCATTATTGACGATGCTCGCACCACGCTCGGCGACGCACTTTTATTGGGAAGTCCGTCCAGCTTCGTCTTCTCAACGACATCTCTCAGCAACGCCATCCGTAATGACCTCATGCGTCCCTTCCTGACGATGGATTTTGAATGACGGACCGGAGAACGCCAACGAGCACCACCTGCAGGCTGTGCTGTCCGCGGCGTCGCAGCGCCATCGATCCGTGGGACGCTCCACTTTGGGTACTCTGGGAACTGCATGATCGATTGGCGTGATGCATTCTGCCGAAGATCGATCCGGCTTTTCTCCCACCGCGGCTTCGGACGTTCCTTGGAGGAGGACCTGACGAGAACGATGAGGATACGCGGAGGCTCCGAGAACGGTGGCAATTTGACGACGACGACGACGACCCGATGGCAGCCCCAGAAGGGACTGATGAACAGGATCGCATTTTCGTCCACGACTTCTCTCCCAAATATCTGCGTCATATAATGGCACTGCTCACCGAGGCATATCAACTACATGTCGACAATGGCGCGACGTTGGTGCTCGTTTCGATGGAGGGTCGTCAACAATCAGTCCTTCCATTTAGCACTGGTGCGCAACAGCCATTCGCTCGCCGAGACCCGCAGACGCCACGTGTATTTGCGAACGGCGTATCGCAACTTGCAGCTTCGCGGCAAATGACATCGGTGCTGCTCCGACTGCCATGCAGTCGACGACGACTCGTGTCTCCCGCAGTGCTGCCCTACGTCCTCCAGGGCCACCTCAAGTGACGAGCATGATCCCCGCTATCAAACGCCACCGTCGCATGTGGCCGCTTTGCCCGCCCGTGGCAGCGAACGGGACCATGAGTGGCTCTCCTTCTCTCGTACCCCCTCCCTCAGATGCAGATTCAGCGAAACTTACGTCCACGCCCAACGGGAACGCCCCCAAAGGCGCCACTACCAACGGAACCAATCAGCACATCCCTGAACCAACGCCTTAGAATCCCAGCAACTCACGTTGTCAACCGGTTTACCAGTTCGTCAGAAAACATACTGTTTCGATCCCGCTGAAGAGATGTCGCATCCCCAATGGTTACACGATCCCACATATGCGCTCCCGCCTGCGAAACGGGTTGACCCCGTTGCAAAACCTAAGGCTGGCGCTCGCAGTCCAAGTACAGAATGTCGCGATGCATGGCACACAGGGTCGTCCGATGCAAACTTCGTACGTTAGACATCTCATTACGACATCCCGGTGGCTGTATCCGCCAGTGGCACGCGATGTGTCGGCCATCTGTTGGGCTCGCTGAATGCTGGATCGTCTCCCCTTCTAGACATGATGTCTCTCCCTGCACACCAG
>JBBPLT010000881.1:0-11587 GCA_038089955.1 Strobilomyces dryophilus | reverse complement strand
TCTCATTCAGTCTTATCTCAGTGGTCATATTTAACCTTTTCTTTGCTTATTTCCATTGTTCTCGGTCATCTCAGTTGCCGATTACATTAAGTTTTGACTTGTTGCCACCTCGTTACTTAGATTACCTTGTGATCCGCCCATAGGAACTCAGTTGCGGGAGCCGATTCCCGACTATAAAATCTTGTCCTGGGACTTAGAATAGGAGATCTATCTTCTGTTTCGCATCCAGACCCGATTCCCTTCGTTCCCGTCGTTTCGCCTTCGTCCTCTTCGTCCTCGTCTTTCCCCTTGTCCACCCAATAGTTATCCGCTCCCAGACTGGTTGCCGCAGACCGCCAGATACTCGTATCCGCCACTGTATCCGCATCATCGTCACCCGGATCACTTTGTTTTCCCGCCGGACTCTGCCGGCTTCTTCTGTTAGGTGCTACATAGGTCTAGCTACCCCTTCTCTACCTTGTTTCCCGCTTTGAACCCCTTGGGATGAGTTATACTCGCCTGATTCTTCTACCTAGGTAGAGACATCCCCATTTTATTTTTCTTTCTTTCAACTGGAGCCCACCGTGAGGGGTTCTAGTGGGTTTCCGAGAAGGTCGCTTTGACCCACACCACAGCACCTCGAACTCGAGGATCTTCTTGCTGACTTCCACCGACTTAACATCTCCGCAGATTCAAATTTCTTCACGCCGGTAACCCCAGAGTGCGCTGCACATTTATCCCGAGAATCATTCAGCTTGCATCTCACAGATTCTCCCTTCATACCAGGAGCCTTTGGACACTCCACCCCCCGTCATCACTCACCGGTTCCGTCCATCCGTTCACCAAGTTCCCCGCATTCTTCTCCGCTTACCCCTCTCCCTTCGTCATTGTCCGCTTTACCTTACCATCGTCTGCAGTACCTTCTGGCTCCGTTTCTCCCTCTTTGTCTCATCTTTAGGATGAATCCGAATATCTGCTCATATCCGATACAAATCCTCCTTCACCTCTATTCAGTGGCTACTCATTTCCGTCGTCCGCCCCTTCACCGCTATTAACTGCTAATCTGCTTCCTCCAATGGCCCAACAAAACGTCCAGATGCCCATCTGCGGCAGCCCCAACGCTCCCAAATTCGATGGAAAGACCCCATCGGAACTTCCCTGTTTTCTTGAAGATGTTGACCTCTTAGGTACCCAAGCTGGAATCACTCTGGAACAGAAAATCCGAGCCGCTATCCATTATGCCGTCTTAAGCGAGGCTGAGGTATGGGAAACTCTTCCTGAATCTGCCACGAACCTGGGCGACTGGAACGCTTTTGTTACCGCAGTAAAGGAACTGTATCCCGGTTGTGAAGGTACTGACCGGTATTGTCGCGCTGACCTTCAGTATCTTGTACAGGATTACCATAACTCTCAAATGCGTACCCGCGACGAGATGGGTGAGTATATGAGGGTGTTCTGCAAGATCACAGTTCCCCTGGTGACTAACAATAAACTCTCGGCTCTGGAGCACGACCTACTATACCTTCACGGGTTCCCCCCTGCTCTCCAACAGCGAATCTGGGATTGTCTTCTTGTCATCAAACATGACGTCCACCCGGACGACCCTTATGACATGAATAACATAACCACTGCTGCCACCTTCCTGCTCTCCGGTTCCACCTTTCATGCAACCATTCAACCTATGATTCCTGTTGTGGCACCGTACCAACCTCAACCCCAACAGCTGCATCACAACCCGCAACCGAATATACCTGTTCCATCATTCAATCCGGCCCCTGCTGTGAAAACAGAGGCCAATCAAAATACTCATATTGACCCCCACTGCTGCTTCTGCACCAGACAAGGGCATTTCACACGCACATGTTCCATTTGCCAGGAATATCTCTCTGCAGGTAAAGTCGTGAGGGGTACCGACGGTCGCCTGTATATGCCGGATGGCTCTGAAATACCTCGTGTCCCAGGGGGCCGATGTCTGAAGGACGCGATTGATCATGTACTAGGATCTGGGCAACCTTTATCCCAACCCATCTCTTCCTCGTCCACATCTGCTAATTTTCATAGGGACCCACCGCCACATATAACCGCTGGACTTCTCACTACCACATATCCAGATACCCCCACCATTTTGGACATTGACCCATCCGCCTTTCTGGTAACAGAGGTGGCGTCAGACAAGGAAAATGGACCAATACCGTTTGTTGCTAACGATGATTTCAAGCCATACTTCGCCCAGGCTTGGGCTTCATTCCAGGCCGATAAGGTGGCAAAGGATCTGAAGGGCAAATGTGTCCGCTTTGATGGCGTTCAAATGCTGCCGTGGAAGAGACCTGACCCGTGTGCCACTGTGGTCTCTGAAGAAATTCTGTCCCCTGCAATCTGAGCATCTGCATCAACTCCCGCATCCGCTCCATCGTCTTCAGCACCATCCGCCGCTGTGCCGTCACATAACGACCTCGCTGGGTCGACTTCCCCATCGTCAATGGCTAGGTCTGGACCGGGTATTCCAGAAAACGCATCCGCTCCCGCTTCCTCGTCCATGTCTGGCCCAAACTATCCTCGTCCTCCCCCCGCCAACAATGTTCCTTATCAGACCATGCAGTACAAGTACTCATTTCCGCTGGAGGATGAAGCCACACCTAAATGAGTTCTCGACCGGGTCCTGGATACCAGTGTCCCCGTGCCGGTTAAAGACCTATTTGCAGTGTTGCCCAAGTTTCGCAAGCAATTCCGCGACATGACTACTGTAAAACGCATTCCTAACGTATCTGCTAATGTCGCTCAGGTTAATGAGCTCACCAGATGCAACCCATTTGTGGTTGCTCGCAAGTTTGGAGGCCGGATCTTGCAAAATGAGGACGGACTGATCGTTGCTCATCATAGCCTTCCCCTTTGTGCCATTGAAGCTAAAATAGGGTCCACCGGCCACTCCATCATGGGCGTGCTTGACTCTGGATCTGAGATTATTGCTATGCCCAAACAGATTTGGGAAGAACTCAGACTACCAATCCGCTCTGATCATGTCCTTCACATGTCATCTGCTAACACTAACATAGACTTCACCATCGGTGTTTTAGAAAACCTCGCACTCAATTTCGGCGCCAGAGAAGTTATGTTACAAGTACAGATTCTCGCGCACACAAATTTCGACCTTCTCCTCGGGTGACCTTTCCACTGTCTTATGAGCGCAACTACGGAAGACTTCCCGGACGGCGCGCAAAATATCACCCTCCGTGACCCCAACACCGGTAAACAATACACACTTCCATCGCATCCTTGGTTGGAAGGATGCCCTCTGTGTCGGGAAAAGAAGCAATGCAATAGTCATCAAACCATCTTGGAAATGGGTTTTTGAAGTTCAATGATCCGCTGTTTAGTCGGGGAGACTTCAGTGACACTTCCATTTCGTTCATGTATTCTTCCACTTCATCCTTTTTGGTATCCGCTTCACCTACATATCTTCATCTACCCCCGCTTTTGGTTGGGCCATTGCCGCCTTCTGCGGACTACTCATACCTTTCTTCAACGCAATCCGCTTTGAACACTGACACTCTCTCTGCGTTATCATCTGTTTATTCTTTCGATTGTGCCACTCATGTGCTCGCTTATAAGCCAGTCACTAAAAAGGTCTGGTCGGTTGTCGTGCTGGTCAACGAAGAATTTCGCATTACGCAGACTCTTCCCCCGGATCCACTCGCCAGACTTTCTCCTTTACCTACCATTCCCCCGGACTTTTCTCCTGGTACCTGTTTCACCCAGGAGCGTGCTGACAATTTAGATCTTGATCCAGCTAACTGGCTCTGGCTGGACGAAGTCAAACTCGTTCGTTGGCTTGTCCGCGAGCACGAGAAGGCTTTCGCTTGGGTCCCAACTGAGCGGGGTCATCTGGACGAAAAATATTTCCCTCCGGTTAAGATTCCTACTGTGCCCCATACTCCCTGGGTGTTACGAAATATCCCCGTTCCTCCTGCTATGTGGACTGATGCAATTTAGATAATCAAGGACCGGATCGCATCCGGAGTTTACGAACCGTCGACCACTGCATACCGCTCTCGCTGGTTCTGCATACTCAAGCAGGACAAGAAATCTCTTCGCCTCGTTCATGATCTTCAACTGCTTAACGTGGTCACTATCCGCAACTCATCCACCCCTCCATTTGTTGAGCATTTCATAGAATCCTTCGCCAGATATGCGGTGTACGGCATGATGGATCTCTTTGCCAGCTACGACCAGCAGCTGCTTCATCCGGATTCACGCGACCTTACCACATTTAACAGCCCCATGGGTCCGCACCGCTTAACCACTGTCCCTATGGGATATACGAACGCGGTTCAAATCTATCAGGCTGACATGTCATTTATTCTACAGGATGAAATCCCACACTTCACTTATCCATTTATAGATGACCTTCCGGTCAAATCCGTCACTACTCACTACCTATGTCCAGATGGCTCATTCGAGACCATCCCTGGAAATCCAGGCATCCACCGCTTCATTTGGGAGCACCTTCAAGTGTGCCACCACATCCTGCAACATCTCCAAAATGTTGGTGCCACTGTATCCACCAAGAAATTCGTCCTCGCTGCGCCGGACGCCATGATCGTCAGCCACAAATGTACTGCTGAGGGCCGCATCCCTCACGAAGCCAAGGTGCAGAAAATCCACAACTGGCTGGCGTGCCAGACTCTAACGCATGTCCGCAGTTTCCTGGGTGTATGTGGTGTTCTTCATATTTTTATCCGTGATTTTGCTTCCATTGCCTGCCCGCTTGTTAATCTCACCCGGAAAGGCGTCCCTTTCGAATGGGGCGAGCCTCAACAGATTGCCATGCAGCGTCTGAAGGATGTGATCTGCAACTCTTTGGCCCTCTGCTGCCTGGACTACGAATCCGGGTGCGAAGTGGTGCTCGCCATTGACACTTCGTCGATCGTGGTCAGGTATATCCTCTCGCAGGACGGGGAAGATGGCAAGTGGTATCCTAACCAGTTCGGCTCCATAAGCCTTACCGAGGTGGAAAGCTGCTACTTGCAAGCGAAACTCGAGCTTTATGGACTCTTTCATGCCCTCTGCGTGGTCCGTGTTTTTATTTTTGGAGTCACTAACCTTACAGTTGAAATGGATGCCAAATATGTAAAGGGTATGATCAACAACCCAGATCTCCAGCCAAACACGACCATCAGTCGTTGGATCACTGGTATCCTTCTTTTCCATTTTCGTCTAGTCCATATCCCCGCTACCAGTCACACGGGAGCGGACGGTCTCTCTCATCGTCCACTGTCTGATGATGACCCGCCTGAGGACGACGACTTCGAGGATTGGCTGGATGATGCTTACTCTTTCTCCATCGCATTGTTAAACGATCATTCCTTACCACCGGGTGCAGTTGTTCATTGCAACCGCGCCATTCCATCTTCATCCACTTACACGCATCCTATATCCACTTTCATATCTGCTTCACCGGATGACGATCGCGAGCTCTCTGTCCCACCTTGCATGCCGAAAGGCATCACAAAGGACGCTCGGATCGATCGTATCTGGGAGTTTCTCACTAACCGCTTGTGTCCGCCTGATCTTTCAGATTCCGCATTTGCCTCTTTTGTCAACACCGCTACCTGCTTCTTTGTGCTTCATGGCTCGCTGTACCGTTGTGAACCACATGGTCGTCATCAGCTCATCATCCCCATCACGCGTCGCGTCGGGCTCATCTGGGAGGCTCACGATAGCCTCAGACACAAGGGTGTCTTCTTGGTCCACACGCGTCTGCTCATGCGCTTCTGGTGGCCCATGCTGGTGGATGACGTCAAATGGTACATCCGCACTTGTCACGAATGTCAAATCCGCCAGACCCAACGCTTCCACATTCTGCCTACGGTTCCGGTCATCAGCGGATTATTCCACAAGGTTCACATTGACACCATGGTAATGCCGCGCTCGGGTGGCTATCATTTCATTGTCCAAGCCTGGTGCGCTTTAACAGTGTATCCAGAATGGCGCATGCTGCGGTCTGAAAACATGACCGCGCTCGCCTCTTTTATTTTTGAAGATATTCTTTGTCGCTGAGGCACTGTCGCTGAGTTGGTTACTGACAATGGTACCCCCTACATACAGGCTCTCGATCTGCTTGCTTCCCGCTACGGTATCCGTCATATCCGGATTTCCCCATACAATTCCCAGGCGAACGGCATGGTTGAGCGGCGTCACTACGATGTCTGGGAGGCCATTGTCAAAAGTACCCTGGGAGGGGAAGTGCGCTGGCCATCCGCCGCGCACTCCATTTTCTGGGCAGAGCAGATCACAATTCTCAAATCAACCAGGCTTTCGCCCTATTTCATGGTACACGGCGTAGAGCCGCTTTTTCCTTTCGACTTAACAGAGGCGATGTTTCTTGTTCCGCCACTTGATACTGACCCGACCAACAGTCCGCTCTTGATTGCATGGAGGGCCCGCCAGCTCCAAAAGCATCAGGACGATATCGAAAACATCCGCAAATGTGTCCTCGCTTCCCGGTATGCGTCCTTGAAGCAATTTGAGGCGCAGTTCAAGAACTGTATCCGAGCCCTGGAGTTTAATCTGGGTGACCTCATCTTGGTCCGCAACTCGCAGATCGAGAAGGAGCTTAACTGCAAAACAAAGCCGAGGTACCTGGGACCAATGGTGGTCCTTCACAGAACTGCCGGCAGTTCCTATCTCCTGGCTGAGTTGGATGGGGCGGTGTCAAAGTTGCGGTATGCGGCATTCCGGTGTTACGGTCACACAAGAGGACGGCCCCATCCTTTCTTTTCCTCCCATCCCCAACTCCCCAACCCTCATTCCCAACATGTCATTCCTTGACGATGACCCCATGGAGACCTCTAGCTCCTCCACTCCTGCTCCACCTCGCCTGGCACATAGGTTACCCAAGATACCCCGGAAGGACACCTAGAAACCCCTTTACCCTTCCACGCACAGCATAGGAACCGCAGCAGATTGCACCGAACCTTATCTTGTACTTCTACCGCCTCCGTTTCCATCGCTTCCACACGGAGTTCCGGACACGCTGTTCCATTTCCCATGATCTGCTTCCTTTGATCCTTTTGTCCCCTTTTGGCCACAGACACCCGCACCCCATTAGAACCCTTAACCCTAAGAACTCCCACCCCTTGCCTCACCAGTATATAAGTCGGGTACTTTCTCCCATGTTCCCTAGCTAGTTCTATGCTTTACCTGCCTAGTAACCTAGTTTCCTTCCATGCACTCCTCGTGTGAGACCGTTCGATCTAGCCGACGCTGTCAAACCCTTGACCCTAGCCTTCACCGCAAGGTTATTAGGAAACCCTTGCCAGTCTGCAGAACGTACTCGGCTTTGTCTATAAGACTTCGCTCTACTTTGAGTGAGCGCTGCTAGGTTATTATGCAACCAGCGTAACACATGTTCTGTTTTATTCTGCTTCCACATGAAACTTGTTACCCTTCCATTTCCTTTTATTCTTTGCTTTCTGACTCAGCCCACAGTACCTAACTCATCCCACATGGATGTCCATTTACTCCTCTAGGGTATCTCTCTTTTTGGCCCTCATAGTTTCCACCTTCATCCAAAATATATAAAGACCCAATGCCCATGTACTAGTAGCTCTAAGCTAGTTCTATGCACTTCATGCCTAGTTCGTTCCTAGCCACCACTTGCCTCAATGGTTCGAGATAACATGATACCTCCTAAAAGAGAAGTCTTCATTCCACTCAAGACGGAATACTGCTAGATTCTACACATTCACATAACAAATAGTCCATACCCTAGGCTCTGGGCATAGGAATGTGGCTAAAATGCATATTAAGGGATGAAACATGTGTTATGAAGCATCAAAGAAGAGAAGCATACCACAGCCTTGTGGTGGTGGAAGAAGCATGATGGAGATGAAACATAATGGAAGCATGTATAGTGCTGGGCTATGTCAAAGGTGCATCAAGCACAAGTAGAAGTTGAAGGGTGAAATGAGCGATGATGGTGCAGAGATCAGAGGGTGAGGCTAAGGTCATTGATCCTGATGATAAGATAAAGAGATTAGATAAGAGGAAAGATAAGATAAGAAGGGGCATAGGCAGTGTTTGTAATACTACCCCCTTTTTAAATATTGACTTCTAGGTGATCAAAGGTTCCTCCCATTCCCAAACCCACCCCGGACAGGTCTAAGTTTGCTTTGGTAGAGCAAATCTACAAGGAGGGTAATGTTACAGTCACACAAGAGAATGGCCCCATCCTTTCTTTTCCTCCCATTCCCGACTCTCCCACCTTCGTTCCTGACACTTCCATCTTCGACGACAACCCCATGGAGACCTCTAGTTCCTCCACACCCACCCAGCCATGCCTAGCATGTAGTTACCCAAGATACCCAAGAGGGATGCCTAGGAACCCTTTACCCTCCAGATGTGCAGCACCGCAGCCACAGCAACCACAGTAAGACTGCGCTGGACTCTTCCATTCCTGTACTTCTACCGAATTCCATTTCCTTCGCTTCCTCACAGAATTCTGGACATGCCATTCCATTTCCCATGACCCACTTCCTTTGATCCCGATCCTTTTGTCTCCTTTTGGCCATGGACACCCACACCCCATCTAGTAGAACCCTCAACCCCAAAGGTTCCCACCCCTTGTCTTACCTGTATAAATAGTCAGGTACTCTCTCTCATGTTCCCTAGATAGTTCTACACATAACCAGTGTAGTAATCTAGTCCCCTTTCCACGCACCCCTTGCATGAGACCGTTCAATCTAGCTGTTGCTATCGAACCCTTGACCCTAGCCCTCCAAGGTTATTATGGAGTACGCCTCTTCGCCAGGTCTGCAGAACGCACTTGGCTTTGTCTATAAGACTTTGCTCTACTTTGAGTAAGTGCTGCTAGGTTACTGCACAACCAGCATAACAAAAGAACTAGCTCTCTTCCCTCCCTCTTCGTCATAAGAGTAGGAGACTACCCTCAGACCTCCAAGCACACTACGATGCCTCTGGAACTTTTGGAAACAGTCTACACATACTAGGACACCTCTAGACCACACTAGGAATCGTTCACACATACTATGATGCCTCTGAACCCTGAACCCTGATACTGTTCACGCACACTACGATGCCTCTGAACCAACCATGTCTCTCAGGAACTCACCCAGACGAATGGAAGAAAGACTCCATTGTCCCTCTTCCCTTGGACGACAATCCCCTCTCACCTGACCTCCTCAAAACCCTTCTCCCAAAAATGTTCCCTCATATCGTCAACGACCATGCATAGACATTCATGACATGGAAGATATATGGAGCACAGCTAGCTCCGAGGAACCCGATGCCCTATATGCTTCAGCAGATACCCTTAACCCTGAACCCTGTGACTATTCCCGGTATGGAATATCAGTCGCATCAGTCGCTGGCACCACAGGCGCAGGAACTATCGTCCCAATGGACGTATCTGCTCCAAAAGAGCCAATCCAAGACCAACCCACTCCAAGAGACCCAGTCCAGGAGTACTTCAGAATGAACACCCCACTTGATCCAGAAACTTCGAATGAATCCACTGAAGAACCCCTGCACTTCCCTTTGCCTCCACCTCCAGCTAGGGAACAAGGACGTCCTATTAGATGGACTTCTAAAAAGGAAACGACTGCCGGAATCCCAGACGACTTCTCTAGTCAACCAGATGAAGCTCGATGGTGGAGAAACACCATGCGAGCATACTATGAGATCAACGATAAGGTTTTCTCCCCACAGCAACAGGTACTAATCTTCCTCAATAAGTTCAAGGACACCCGAGGAAGACTCTTCGCAGAACCCCTGGTAGAAAAAGCTCTGGATAATGATGAAAAGAAATGACCCTCCCTTTCCACCGTCATCAGTAACTTCCTCACCATGTTCTCACCCCACGACACCGCAGCTTGTGCTCAGATGAAGCTTGGGAAACTTCGACAGAACTTGCACAACAAAGAGAATGGTTTCTCTGACTACATCACCAAGTTCCAGCTCTTTGCCTCTAAAATGGGCATTACAGATCAGGTCACGCTAATCGACCAACTCAATGATGGAATGGACCAAGAACTGGTTACTATGATCATCACCATGGAACACCCCCCGACCACTCTTCACAACTGGATTGACAAGGCCAGTCAATTCCACATGCAAAAGTCCCAGCTAGACTTATATCGAAAAGGAAGGACAGTCCAACCTTTTCTCCCAGAACCACTGGCATACTCTGAAAAAGATTTGGATGCTATGGACGTAGATGCCCTCTGGACTTCTCACCCAAAACAAACTAGGAAACCAAAGAAACTTCGCGTAGCACAGGTGGCCACCTTCACCCCAACCATCCTCTCCAACATGAAGAAACAGTCCATGAGAATCCTGGTTGAGATAACCACCTCTGATAAATACACAATCTCTATCCTCACTCTAGTAGACAGCGGAGCATCTGGAAACCTCATTACCCCCTCCCTAGTAAAGAAATACTGATGGCAAAAACAACAATTGGCAAAACCAATAATCGCCACAAACGTGGATGGAACTACCAACAAAGGAGGAATGACGAGACACAAGGTCCACCTCACCATTCACATCAGGAGAGTAAAGGAGGAACAAGATTTCACGATTCTCGATTGTGGAAACGAAGACATGATTCTAGGACTCCCTTGGCTTCGCAGCAGGAACCTGGTCATCAACTGGACCTCAGGAAAGATCGACTTGACCCTGAAGGCCTACAGGCAGGATGACAAAGAAGCTGGTGAGCAACGATATCTCATCTGCTACCTTGGAAAGGCACTGGACTCCTATATCAATAACGAACTTCAAGAAAAGGAATCTCTCTCCCCTCTGGAACATGTGATCCGAATTTGCAAAACCATGCTATTCACGGAACTGGCCATGGTGGCCCAGAAAGACAAAGTAAAGCTCCCACTACAATACGCAGACTTTGCAGGGGTTTTCAGAGAGCCCAAAAAAGGCGAACTCCCCCCCCACTGACCCTTTGACCATGTGATTGACTTGGATAAGGATTTTATCCCAAAAATCACCATAGTCTATCCTCTTAATCCCTTGGAGAGAAAGGCATGCAAAGACTTCATTGAGGAACACCTCAAATCAGGCAAGATCATGTCATCAAAGTCCCCCCAAGCATCCCCTTTCTTCTTTATCCGGAAGAAAGACGGAGGACTCCACCCTTGTCAGGATTATCAATATCTGAATTCCCACACCGTGAAGAACACGTACCCCCTCCCACTTATCTCTGACCTCATCGACAAACTTCAGGGATCCACTTTCTTCACGAAGTTCGACGTCAGCTGGGGATACAACAATGTTCGGATCAAGGAGGAAGACCAATGGAAGGCTGCATTCATCACACCGGAAGGACTCTTTGAGCCAATGGTTATGTTCTTCGGCATGTGCAACTCCCCCCCAACGTTCCAGGCATTCATGAACCACATCTTCGCGACTACAATGCTGAAGGGTGGCTTATCATTTACATGGATGATCTCATGGTTCATACTGATGACAACCTCAAATGACACCGAGAACTCGTCCACAAGGTCCTCAAGCGTTTCCAGGAACACGGTCTATTCCTCAAACTCTCGAAATACCAATTTGAACAATGAAAGGTGGAATT
>JBBPLT010000880.1:0-11296 GCA_038089955.1 Strobilomyces dryophilus | reverse complement strand
CGTAGAACTAGCTAGGGGACATGGAAGAGAATACCCGACTTATATACTGGTTAGACAAGGGGTGGGAACCTTCAGGGTAGAGGGTTCTACTAGATGGGGTGCAGGTGTCCGTGGCCAAAAGGAGACAAAAGGATCAAAGGAAGCGGATCAAGGGAAATGGAACGGCAAGTCTGGAACTCCGTGTGGAAGCAATGGAAACGGAGTCAGTAGAAGTACAAGAAGCGAAGCGAAGAGAAGGGTCTGGCGCGGCCTGTTGCAGTGACTGCTGTTGCGGTGTTCCATGTGGAAGGCCGTAGGGTTGCTAGGCGTCCTTCCTGGGTATCTTGGCTGCCTTCCGTGCCAGGCGTGGCGGGACAGGGGTGGAGGAGCTAGAAGTCTCCATGGGATCATCGTCGAGGTTAAGAAAGGAGAGGTCAGGGACGAGAGTCGGGGAGTCGGCGACAGGAGGAAAAGAAAGGATGGGGGCGTCTTCTCGAGTAACTGTAACAAAGGAGATGTGGAAAGAAATTGAGTGTGAGTATATGGAAAAAGGGGCTTACGTGCAAACAGACTTGCACACCCAATTTATTACAGTCACACAAGAGGATAGCCCCATCCTTTCTTTTCCTCCCATTCCCGACTCTCCCACCTTCGTTCCCAACACTTCCATCTTCGACAACGACCCCATGGAGACCTCTAGTTCCTCCACACCCACCCCACCATGCCTAGTGTGTAAGTTACCCAAGATACCCAAGAGGGACGCCTAGGAACCCTTTACCCTCCAGATGTGCAGCACCGCAGCCGCAGCAACCGCAGTAAGACTGCGCTGGACTCTTCCATTCCTGTACTTCTACCGAATTCCATTTCCTTCGCTTCCTCACAGAATTCTGGACACGCCATTCCATTTCCCATGATCCACTTCCTTTGATCCTGATCCTTTTGTCTCCTTTTGGCCATGGACACCCACACCCCATCTAGTAGAACCCTCAACTCCGAAGGTTCCCACCACTTGCCTTACCAGTATATATAGTTGGATACTTTCTCCTATGTTCCCTAGCTAGTTCTACGCATAACCAGTGTAGTAATCTAGTCTCCCTTCCATGCATCCCATATGCATGAGACCATTCGATCTAGCCAATGCTATTGAGCCCTTGACCCTAGCCTTTCACCATAAGGTTATTAGGGAGAACATCTCTTCACCCAAGTCTGCAGAACATACTTGGCTTTGTCTATAAGACTTCGCTCTACTTTGAGTGAGCACTGCTAGGTTACTACACAACCAGCGTAACACAATTCCTCAAGTCCTGGATGCTGACAGAAGGTGATGCACATCAGTTCCTGGATGATCTGCGGACCAAGCAAGAGGAGCTCACATCAGTAGGAGTGGATGTCAACAAGAAGGATTACCATTCAATGATCATCAGATTCCTTCCCCCACACCTTGCCAACTTTGCATCGACCCAGCTCACTGTCACTCGCTTGTACACTCCATCAAAGATGATTGAACCTGATATCCTGATCTCACTTATCAGTAAAGAGGCAGAATGGCAAAGGACGAAACATACCAGCAGGAGTAATGCAAATGACCACGACAAGGCAATGGCTGTGATGTCATCCACAAGGTCACATTGTAGAGCTTGGACTCGCTCTACATGTATATCCCACTCTCTGGCCACCTTCTGGACTTCATCCAATGACTCCTATCACACTCCCAAGCCTGAAATACATCACCCACCGATAGTCCGATAGTCCAGACTGATTTTCCCATGGTCTGGACCATACATTGGTCTAACCCAGATACCCCAGACATGCCGCCAGTCTATTTCTACAACATCCAGGGCTGGTGGACTGCAAGACTGGTCGACTGACACTTTTTCCTGCAGCCTGGACCATACATCGGTCTTGCACAGACAATCTTGATCTACTTACCTTACACTCAAACTGGTCTATTTAGGGTTTTCATACCTTACTTACAAAGCCTGGTGCATCCCGACCTCCTTTTAAGCCAGTTTCAAGTATTTACATATGTATCTAGCTTCTACCTACCTTCCTACCACCTTGCTATCCACCCAGCTAGTTCCTCTCCATCATTAGAGAGCCCTCTCACACCTCACCAACACTTCACTGACCTTTCCTCACTCGACCAATTGACTGGTCTTTTCAAACTCCGGTTTCCTGCACCCTTGGACCAAGCATTAGTCCATCCCCAAGCCTCCAGGACTTCAGCAAATGCCTTGGGCCCCCTTTTGGGTTGAGCCTATCATGCCCAAGACCCACTACTACGACTCCTAGGTGTCCCCTCACCTAGGCTTTGTGTTTTACAGTGTGGATGCAGTCAAGGTTGTGGATTCTCCTGTGGAACCCAGTCGAAGTGGCTGTGCTGGAACTGTGGCTCAGATCAGCACCTAGCTGCAAAGTGCAACAAATTGCCAAAGGATGGCGAAAAGAAAACTTACTTGGATAGTGCCCATGCTGCAATGGATGATACTGACTCTGAGGATGGAGTATTTGGGGTCATCAAGGATGAGAACAACCTACCTGACCTGATGTCAACGGGATCAGACAGTGATGATGAAGATGCACCTAGAAAAGCACAGGAAGTCTCCAATGAGGACGATGATGATTGGTTCTTAGTTACTAGTGATGACAGTCCATGAGGCTGTGGATGGGACGATGAAGAGGATTGGACGCACGAAGCTGAAGACATGACATCTAGCAGCTGTGCTGGCCCTTCATACACTGCCAAGAACAACCTGGAGAATGTTACCATGGAGGTTAGTGATCATCAAACTGATACATGCCGTGTTGAGCTATACAACTCAGGCACCACTCATCACATCATCCCAGATTGTGACCACATGCTGAATGTCCAGTCAATCCTGCCGAAGTCCTTCACTGCTGCAAACCAACAAAAGTTCAGCACTACTGGTGTGGGCAATCTGATCATCGAGATCTCAAACGGGGTGGAGATCTCAAAACTGTGTCTAACCGAGGTGCTGTACTCACCCAAGGTTGGGTACATGCTCATGTCGATTGGTTGTTTGGATGAGCTTGGGCTCTCGACAATGTTTGCAGGTGGCTACTGCACGATTCGTGACACGGATGGAGAAACAATTGGGCACATACTGTATCAACCAAAGGGCTATATTGTGTTACACACAAAGGAGATGATCACGCTGCTGCTACAATGGAATGACTCACTATCATGGAGTTCCATTGTTGAATGGGTCACATCGCATCATCTGTTGCACGACGTCTAGCCGAACAGGGTCTAGTTAGTGGCCTGAAAATTAACACATTGACCAATGAGCCTACCTTCTGTGAGTTGTGCATATATGGCAAAGCAACTCACAAGCCCATCACAAAGGAATGCAAGGGCCCATGTTCTGAATCAATCGGCAACATCGTTTTCTCAGATGTTTGAGGACTGGCACCTGTCTTGACACTTCATGGCAAGTGCTATTATGTCACATTTATGGACGACAGCATGCTATAGAGCACTAGCTCACTCTTCAGTGCTATCCATGCATTCTCCAATTGTCCACACACCATCCCAGGCTCCTAGACCTCACCCTGAGACAATCCAATCATCCCGAAACCTTCCCAGGCCTTACATCTCATAGGACCGATGTTCTTGGAGCTAAGATCGACGAAGACTGATGTTTTTCCCGTGGCCAAAACCACTCTCGGGCCATAGACAGAGAAGACCAACACTTTTTCCTGTGGTCCGGACTATGCATCGGTCCACTCCACAGCTCTCAGGCCACTCTCTTTTACTTTGGCCCACTCTATTTAGGCATTCCCCTGTACCTGACTGTGCTCTGTACCTTAGGTTACAAGGCCTGGCAATTCTCAGGCCTACTTAAGGTCGTTTAGTGTATTTACACATGTATCTCCCTATCTCCTCTTACCTTACCTTCTACCATCTGTTTACTACCCATCAGACCACCCGAAAACCCTTCCTACCACCCAAAAACATCTTCCCTTCCATCCTCAGCCTCTTCTCGACCTCTCCAACCTCGACTGCACTTTAGACTTTTCGAACTCCGCTTTCCCGTGCCTTCGGTCCAAGTGTCGATCCATCCTAGGGCTTCTTGGACTTCAGCAAACATCTTGGGCCCCCTTTTGGGTCGAGCATATTGCACCTACAGATCCACACCTGCTGTTCTTCCCAAAAAGGATTGTCGTTTTACAATGCAACTCACCCATTTTTGGCTATTGGGGCAGAAAAGCAAAACCTTCAAGGCCTACTGTGGATTCAAGGCATGGCTGGATAGGCAGCTAGTGGTGAAAGTGATGCTCCTCCACTCGGATTGAGGGGGAGAGTACCAGGGAAAGTAATTTGTACTGTACCTAGAGAAGCAGGGGATCATGCAGTGCCTTACCACACATAATATGCTGCAGCACAATGAGGTGGCTGAGTAGCTGAACTGGACCATTTTGGAAAAGGTCCACACGATGTTGCATGCCAGCAGATTGCAGAAATTCCTGTGGGGGGAGGCTGTGCATCATGCTGCCTGGTTGAAGAATAGAACACCTACCAAAGTCCTTGCTGGAAAGTTGCCATATGAGGCTGCACTTGGCAAGACGCCTGATTTGAGCCTACTGCACAAGTGGAGTTCACCTGTTTTCATCAAGATGGGTGCAGGTACGAAGCTAGGAGGGCAAATTGAGCATGGAAAATGGATGGGAATCAACAAATGTACCGAGAATGCATGCCACGTATATTGGCCATTGAAGTGCATGGTAACTGTCGAGCACAACATGTACTTTGATGCATGCTGTTGAGGGGGAGACACCTGCTATTTTGGGCACCAGCACCTCAGTGCAGTTACCCATTCCTGTCACTGCTGACAAATCATGCACCATGTCCATGAAGCCCTCGCCCATCACCGTCACACAGCCTCTGGCCCCTGCCACCACTCCAGACTCCCTGCTATTGCCCTTAAGGCTGTTACCTTCGCCATTCACCTCACCGCCATCCAAGCTGCCCAAGCTACCCACTCCCAATGAAGACAAGCCCCAGGCCAAGCGCATCTGAAAGCCAAGTCAATGGATCCTTGACATCATTAGCAGCAAAGCCACCAGCATGGTGCTCCCTTAAGGTGTGCAACCATGTCATATTCCATACAAACGCTAAGTCAAACTCCACTTATGTGGACTTTACTCTGCAGCAAGAATGCACAAACTCCGCTGCTTTCTCACGCTAGAGGCTATCCTGCACTCCTGGACTTTGGTTCCACTATTGGTACCTTTTCCTTGTCCTCTTATGTTCACTCTTGTATTCCATTTAGTCTTAGTTCCACATCTTAGCAAGTTCCATGCCAGTGCTGCACTGCTCCGGCATTCCACTTATCCCGACTTCTGTCTTACTCATGTCCATTCCCTGTTCCCATTCTGGACTTATAGCCATGTACCCTCTTAGTATATAAAGTCTCATACATTACTCTGTAGACCTCAGTTCGAATATTGAATAGATCCAACTCCCTCTGACTTCTGCTTGAGTCTTTGACTCTCCTCTGACCTACTCGACTTTGTCGTTGATGACGATAAGTCAAACTCCGGCCCTTCCTGAAATTCCAGAACAAGACTTAGACAAGGGCGCAGCACTCCAACCCAAGTCGCTGAAGCCAAGTCTTGTCTGACAAAGTCAAAACTCTGCCCTCAAGGAGTTTCATCCAGAATTGACCCAGACTCTGACAGTATATTCAAACTCCCATCTTGTCAAGTCTTTCTGACAGCATGAACACCAACACCCGTACTACTAGGTCGCAAGCTTGCGCCCTCATTAATCTGCCTACCAGATTCAACCCCCTCAGCACTTTAGGAAGTGATTGTCAAGGTCCCGCCCTCGTTGACCAATTCCAAAGTTTCTCCGCTCATTGTACTCTGACATCCGCCTCCCAAGCATGCCCACCCCCATAGTTCCCTACTCTGGGCATGCGCATTGTCGAGCTCCTTGGAGACTCTGAGGACAACTCTACCTCTAACACCACTCGGCCAAGCACCCCTGCTCAGGAGCGGCGTCCCCGCACCCCCCCAAACGACAACAACCCACCCAATAACCCTCCTAGTGACCCAGGCTCATCTGGAGATGACTCCGACAATGATCCCTATGGTCCGCTGTTCAGCTGCTCTGACTCTGACAATGAAGACAACGAGCAGATTCCCCAGGACACACTTGCTCAACTCATGAGTGCTATTAGTAGTCTCGCTCACTCCTCTCGTCAGGCCCCCACCAAATCCACACCTCACACCAAGGTCCAAGAACCAGACCAGTTTGACAGGACTGATCCCCACAAACTCCGGGTCTTCTTGGTCCAATGCGAACTTAACTTCCAAGACTGCCCAAAGGCATTCAGCTCCGACCGCGCCAAAGTCACCTTCGTGCAGTCATACCTGAAGGGCATCGCGCTGGAATGGTTCGAACCAGACCTACTCCAGATGGAAGATCCTGCACTCCGTCCTATCTGAATGGACGACTTCAAGGAGTTTGTCACCAAGCTCAAAACCAATTTCGGTCTGCACAACCCTGTCAGTGATGCAGAACATCAACTCGACCACCTGTTGATGAAGGACGGACAACAAATCAACAAATATGTTGTGGAGTTTAATAGGATCGCTTTGCAAGTCTGAGGTTACGGAGAAGGCACCCTCTGGCACCACTTCTATAACAGCCTTCCCAACCACATCAAAGACGAAATCTCCCATGTCAGTAAACTGCCTACCCTCTCTGAGCTCTGCAACCTTGCCCAAGCTATCGATGCACACTACTGGGAGTGCAAGTCCGAGATTAGCAGGCAAGTGAAACCTAACCCCCTGTCATCCTCAAAGTCGTCCGACAGGCCCTCCACTTCTGTGTTGACCTCCACTTCTAACTTCGGTGACTCTAAAGACTCAAAAGAGTCCAAGGGGAAAGCTGCCAATACCTCCGCCCCCAAGTCTGACTTAACATCGAAGCTCAGTAAAGATGGTCGGTTAACTACTGATGAATGCAAACGCCACTTCAACCTCAAGCTCTGTATGTTCTGTGGCCTCAAAGGACATATGGCTAAGGACTGCCCGAAGTCTTCCTCCCAGGCAGCAAAAGGCCGTGTTGCTACCACAGCAACTCCAGAAACCAAACCAGAAGTTTCCTCAGAAACAAAAAAATAGTCCATGACCTCCAAGACTCTGCACAAACTGGAGGTTGCATTGAACCCACTTGTGCACCTAAGGAGATCCATCTCAACACATCTACTCTTTCCAACCCCAAATCCCTTATGCCCACCATCACTATTGTATCCCATGACATTCCTGCTTTCCCTGCGTTTGTAGACTCGGGATCCTCCGATTGTTTCATAGATAAAGACTTTGTTAATAAACACAACATTCCCTGCTACTCCATCCCTCCGTTGCAACTCTGCCTCTTCGACGGAACTTCAAACTCCATGATCACCCAAGCCCTTGACCTTTCTATCTGTTTCCAAACTGGTGATATCACTCCAATGACTCTCTACATCACTCCGCTGAATGGCTCTTGTTCTCTTGTCCTAGGACACAACTGGCTCATCTGACACAATCCATTGATTGACTAGGTTTTGAATAGTATCTCGTTCCACTCACTTGAACACTCCATGCCAGCAACTCCGAGCTCATTTCCACCGCCTTTGGAGTCACCTCCTCTGGTTACACCTCCGCCATCTGAATCACTGCATTTTTCTGAATGCTCGGCTCTGCCCATCGCGATTATCAGTGCCACTGCTTTTGCTCTGACCTGTCGTCTGGAAGGTTCCAAACAATTCAGTCTCCAACTCTGTCATAAGGAGAGCAAACTCTGCTCTGCTTCCACTGCCTCTGAGCCTGTTGATATCTCTGGGATTCCCCCAGAATACCATGACTTCGCTGATGTTTTTAGCAAGAGCAAAGCTTTGCAGCTTGCTCTGCATCACAAACATGACCTCAAGATTGACTTAGAGGAAGGAACCTCTCCTCCCCTAGGCACCACCTACTCCCTCTCTATATCCGAACTTGGGTCCCTCTGGACATTCCTCGACAAGCACCTCACCAACGGATTCATCCATGCATCCTCCTCCGCTCATGCTGCTCCGGTTCTCTTTGTCTGCAAAAAGGATGGTTCCCTCTGCCTTTGCATTGACTTCCAAGGACTTAACAAGATCACGAAGAAAGACTGCTATCCACTCCCCTGCATTTCTGACCTCTTAGACGCTCCGAGCTGCACAAAGATCTATACCAAAATCAACCTCCGGCATGCATACCACCTAGTCCACATTGCCAAGGGCGACAAATGGAAGACCTCATTCTGAATGCACTACGGCTCCTATAAATGGCTTGTTATGCCATTTGGTCTAACAAACACCCCTGCGGCATTTCAGTGGTTTGTCAACACCATCTTCACCAACCTTCTAGATGTTTGTGTCATCGTCTACCTTGATGACATTCTCATTTACTCCGAGGACAAGGCCTCCCACAGGGAGCACATCTGTGAAGTACTCCGCAGACTCCGCAAACACGGACTTTATGCCAAACCCAAGAAGTGTGAATTCCATTCCACCTCTACCGAGTACCTCAGTTACTGTCTTTCTTCCTCCAGACTTACCATGTCTGCAGAAAAAGTCAAGGCCATCCAAGATTGGCCAAAACCTTGGAAAGTAAAGAACATTCAATCCTTCCTTGGCTTCACCAACTTCTACTGGCATTTTATTCACAATTACTCCAACATTATCATTCCTTTAATCCGCCTCACTCGCAAAGATGCTCCTTGGAGCTTTACTGACGACTGTCGTTCCACTTTCCGTCACCTAAAGGAAGCCTTTGTCTCTGCTCTGGTTTTGACCCACTGGATTCCAGACGCTCTGCTCTTAGTTGAGACTGATGCCTCTGACTATGCTATCACTGGAATTCTTTCCATCACATGTTCCGATGGAGAACTCCACCTGGTCGCCTTTTTCTCCTGCACCTTGTCCGCCCCTGAGCTCAACTATGACACTCATGACAAGAAACTGCTCGCCATTCATGAGTCCTTCCAGGCCTGGCGGCATTACCTTAAAGGCTCCACAACTCCAATCGATGTCATCACCAACCACAAGAACCTGGAGTATTTCACTACCTCCAAAATTCTGACCTGGCGGCAAGCCTGCTGGTTGGAGTTCCTCTGCCAGTTCCACCTCATCGTCCAGTTCTGCCCCAGATGCCTTGGTGTGAAGCCTGATGCCCTGACTAGATGCTGGGATGTCTATCCCAAAGAAGGGGATAAGGACTACACTCGCGTCAATCTGCACAATTTCTGCCCCGTTTTCACCCAGGAACAGCTTGTGTCGTCCCTATGCACTACTTATCTTGCTGCTCCGGTGCTCTGGGCAAGTGTAGTATTCAACCTGGAAACCCTCCATGCAGATATCCTCTCCACTCTTCCTTCCGATCCTATGGCTTCCACTCACATGACTGCCCCTGAACCCTCCAACTCTCCGAGAGATGGACCGTCAACTCCGACGGTTTCCTCTGTCTGGATAATCGCATCTACGTACCTGATGCTAATGATCTCCACCTCCATGTACTCTGCTACAAGCATGATCATTCGCTTTCCAGACATTTCGGACAGAACAGAATCTTGGACCTCATCTGCTGCGAATATACATGGCCAGGTATTCAGACTTTTGTCAAAGACTATGTCTCCTCCTGCACCAATTGTGCCCATGCAAAGGTCCCTAGACACAAGCCATATAGGCTCCTCAAACAGCTTCCAATTCTGGAGAAACCTTGGAATTCCATCTCCATGGATTTTATTAAACAACTTCCGAAATCCTCTGGTTACACCGCCATCCTCGTCGTTGTGGACCATCTATCGAAACAATGTATATTCATCCCCACTGATGACAAGGTGACATCCCCAGAGTTAGCCAAACTATTTCTCCTCCATGTCTTTTCCAAGCACGGAGTTCCCTCATACATCACCTTCAACAGAGGTGCAGAGTTTGTCTCCCACTTCTTCTGCTCCCTTGGTAAAGCCCTCGACATCCACCTCCACTTCACTTCCAGCTATCATCCAGAAGGCGACGGACAAACAGAACAAATGAATCAGACACTGGAACAGTACCTCTGCATCTATTGTAATTGCCAGCAAGACAACTGGTCCAAACTCCTGCCCCTCATGGAGTTTGCCTACAACAATGTGCCAAGTGCCACTACTGGTGTTTCCCCATTCTTTGCCAATAAGGGCTACCATCTGAACATCACCATCCACCCCAAGCACGATCTCACTTCCACTCACACGCATGAATACTCCGTCGACCTTGACTCCTTACATGAATTCCTCTGCAAAGAAATGGCCCACACCCAAAAGCGATATCAAGGTCCTGTGGATGCTAAGTGAACTCTGGCACCGGATTTCAAAGTCGGTGACCAAGTTTTCATCAAAGCCAAGTATTTCCGCTCTACCCGGCCCTCAAAGAAACTCTCTGAAAAGAACCTTGGTCCGTTTGAGGTCATCGCTCAAGCTGGTACCCATTCCATGACACTCCACCTCCCTGAAACCATGAAGTCCATATATCCTGTATTCCATGTCTCATAGCTAGAACCGTTGGTCCTGAACACTATTCTGAACCATACTCAATCTCCACCCCCTCCAGTTGAAGTTGACGGTGAACCAGAGTTCAAGATTGCTGAGATCCTCGACTCAAAGATCAACTGTCGACAGTGGAATTGTAAACTCTTTTATCTAGTCCGCTGGTTAGGATATGAAGGCACTGACAAAGAAAACTCCTGGCTGTTGGCCACCAAGTTGGGCCACGCTTCCCTCTGCTACCCATCCAAGCCCAGCCCTCACTCCGCATCCCATTGACTGGTGACAAAAACAATTTTATTTCTTTAAACTACGGCAAAGGCACACTACCTACTCCCAGTCCTTGTGTGCCTTCTTCCCCTCTGGGTTGCTACTACTCTCCGACCCTTCCAACGTTGCCATCTCCTCTTCTTCCTCCCTCAACCCCACTACCTCTCCCTGCATTTCTGCCTCCTCCTCCTCCATGGCCTCAGAATCACCCTCCTCGTCACGGAAGAGATGGTTAACCGTTGCACCTGCAAGATGGTCGACTGCCAGTGTGAACCTGTTGTTACGCTTGGTCCGGGTAGGGCCGAGCGTAGCCTCGAACGGCAAGGTTGGTCAAGGGCAAGGACGAGGGTTTGACCTAGGGGGCGTCCTCTAGGGTCAAGGGTTCGTGCTCCAAGGGGGCTTCCTCAAGGAGGGGTCAGTGATACAACTCTAAGACCTAAAGTCCTCGAGTTACCACTTGTCAACCGGAGCTCTTTGGGAGGGGAG
>JBBPLT010000879.1:0-11614 GCA_038089955.1 Strobilomyces dryophilus | reverse complement strand
ACTCTCTCGTTCTGTTCGAGGTTTTCCTTGAAGACAGGCCCGTTCTCGTTCTGGTGATCAATCTACCCCGAGACCTCAGGTTGCCTTCTAGGTGCGAGACGGCCGATCGTCCGCATCAAAGATCTTCGACGTTCGTCGTCATCGCTGTCTTACTTGCGGTGCATAGACATATGCCCTCTCGACACCCTACATGCCATTAGCGCCATGGGGGCACTGCTTTGCTTTTACCAGAAGCATCGTGATAGTCCTATCCAGCCCCCTCTGATCCCCGGTAGTTCCGTTTACTTGACAGATACGGCCCCTGTAGATCGCTGGGACAGCGATATTCTAGAGGAGGCTGACAAACAGAGGTTGCAAGCCGTCATTAATGTGAAGCTTCGGCTTAATTGTTGGGACCGGATGTTGATCAGTGGCATTGCACCTCCTTTTCATGAACAATCTTCGAAGAACCCAGACTCCGATTTTAAATAGTTCCGCACGACAAGCGACCGGCAGACGCGAGCGACACTAGTACTGTAGCAATCGCCCCCCTCGTCATGTGTTACGGTTGCCTCCATGCAGACGCCTACAGTATACAATAAAAACGTCCCGACTCTGTCAGAAAAAAAAAAAAAAAGCCCTTGTTCAAGCCCGCCTCCTGAACATGACCCTCGCGTCCGGATCGGGCAAATACGACGTCGAGAACCGCACCGCCTGCGGACGCGTCTCGTCCTCCTCCAACCTGACGTCGTACGTCGTCACCACGTGCGCCAACAGCGCCTTCAACTCGAGCGCCGCGAAGAACCGTCCCGGGCTACTCGTCATCTCGTCGTCAGCGCACGCCCCTACCCGCGACGGAACCAAAGGACGCACCAGGCCTGTCGACCGTGTCCAAAGGGCAGGTATTCGAGGCTCGTCGAGACGAGCTGGTGCTTGGCGCCCTCGCCCTCGCCTTCGCTCAGGTGCACGAACCGGAAGGGCTCGAACGCGAGCGGGTTTTCGTACACCGATGCGTCATGGTGCGCAGATCGCACCACTGTCGCGAGCATGGTGCCCTTGGGTACGAACGTGCCGTCCGAGAACTTGAAGTCTTTCACCGCCTTGCGTTGTAGACTCACTGACGATCAGACGATCAGAATGGATCGCGCGTTGAGACGGACGAGAGAACTTACTGCAGTTGATGCCTTCGAGACGTTGGCATTCCTTGAGGAAGCTGTCGACCTTGCGCATGTTTCCCAGCGAGGCTTTCGACCATCCTTCCTTTGCCACGACGTTGTCGACTTCCTCGCGGAGCGGTTCGATGTACTGAGGGTTCGCTGCGAGGTAAAAGAGCGCCTGACTGAAGCTCTGTGATGCAACGTCAATCGACTAGCCCATGTCATGCGATCCAGTGCTCACGGAGGAAGCAGTCTGATCAACCGAGTTTGAGCTTCACGAAGTGCTAAGGGACAGAATCATAACTCACGTGCATAGCTGCGACGTTGATCGCCAACATGCGCGTCGTCATGCACTCCAACGTCGCGTCGCGTCCTTTGGTCTCCTCGATCATCCAGCTCAGAAAGTCGTTCTAAAAAAGTCTGCAGTGAGCGCCGAGCGCGTCCGCGAACCAAACCGACGAACCGGCATTTCGGCGTCCTTTCGTCGCTGCTCGATGAGTGGCCCGAGGAGCTTCTGCCCGCGTCGCTTGCCTTGGCCGATGCTCGTGAACAATCGGACCGCCAAGCTGTCGAGGACGTGAAACCTATCATTCGGAAGCACACGACCGCCAACGACGTACGCTTTCAACACTCCCGGGAACAGTGAGATGATCATGGACCCTTTGATGACGTCGATCGTATACCGAATGTTGAGGTCGATCCAGTCGGGGTCGCGGCCTACGTAGTAGTACCCACCACGTAAAAAGACGATAAGACGAAGGAGAGAAAGCAGGCTCACACAGCGGAAGCCCGACGAACGCTCTGTTGCTCGCCCTACAGACCACGAGTTGTACGACGCCGAGCGCCGGCACGCTCTTCCACGCTGGTCGTCAAAGTTCGTCAGCTTGCCCGCGAACGCATCGTCGGACCACGCACCGTTTCCCTCGAGTCCGAGTGCATCCTCGAACGCAGCGCATATTTCGTCCCTCACCTCCGGATACAACGCCCCCAGATTGCGCGTCAACCGCGCTCGGACGAGCTGGACGTGATACGGGTTCAGGTGCAGCTCGGCTCCCATCGTGTGGTCCACCTGGAGGCGCTGAAGAACCGGACGTCGGGCGTCAGCGTGAAACGCGACACTCAAGCTAGGAAGGGAGGGAGAATGAGCTCACGTCTCTGGACGCCTGCGCAAACGAAAGCTGGTCCGCTGGCGCGCGCTGCAGCTCTTCCACGTGTTCCCGACTGTTGACGAGGACCATCCAATCGGAGAACGTCGCGACCTTGAACGGCGACCCCTCGTGCTGCCAAGTCTTCCTGTGAGCTGCGCGCCACCTGGGCCCCACATCGAACGCCGCAAACTGACCTTGTCGTGACCCTGGATCAACACCTCGGCCGCGTTAGTCAGAAACTTGGCGCTGGCCCACCAGGAGCCGAGCCAGGAGTTCGAACCGTACGTCGGTATGGCGTCAAGCTGAGGACGACAACCGTGGAATGAGGACCGAGGTGGGAGCATTCGCGATGAGTACGCACCTTGGATGGCCTGGGTGCGACGCCAACGAGGAGAAGCGAGGCAGCGGCAAAGGCGACACCTGCGACGACATAGTTGTTGGAGACGTCCATAGGCACAAAGACTTGTTGGGAGAGGGAAAGAAGACTGGGCCCTCCTCATGGCATCCTGGATATTTTGAACGTGCTATGCACGCTTGACAGTGCAGCAACTTGAATTAGCTAAGTGGGTCACCATCAGCAGTCCGTAGCTGGTTCGCTTAAAGTTGGCGTGATGGGCCGAGGCTCGGCAGGAGCCTTGTGTCATTTTCTTCGTCATGGGCGCTTCAGTTGCCAAATAGCGTAACGAATTTGCACCTGCTAGCGTCCTCATTGTCGCGAAGGTCGGGGGCTAGAATCGCCGGCAGGCACACCATTCACCATAATTTATGTAACACGTAAGACTAGACGCTGAATGGCACTTCCAAATATCTAGGCTTCCATGCCTCGAGTGCAATTGGAAGTTCTGGCTGGCATGTCGGTTAACAGGTGCTGCTAGTACCGCTTCTCAGGGCCAGCCGCATGGTCATAAACGTCAAGCGAAGACCGGGAGGTGGACAACTCAGGACGAGTCTCAAAGCATCAAACAAGCTCTACTATCCACACTACTCACAACGCTCGTCGCTCAACAAGAACACCTGGTTCAATCCACCCTCCTTCTGAACATGACTTGTGTGTGCGGATCAGGAAGGTTCGATGTCACAAAGCGCACGACTTGCGGCCATATCACGTTGTCTGCAAACTTGACGTCATATGTCACCACGATGTGTGCCAGCATGGTCTTCAACTCGATCGCAGCAAAGAATCGTCCTGGACTGGTACCAGGTCAGTGACTTATCAGTCGCAGTAAACACTGCAGGGGGCGTACCATGCTTGTCGGTCATGTCCAAACGGTAAATATTCGGAACTCGTCGACACATATTGATACTTTACACCCTCGTCTCCTCCGCTCAGGCGAATGAACTGGAAGGGCTCAAATGTTTGAGCATTTTCATGAAATACCTCATCGTAATGAGCAGATCGTGCGTCTGTGGCAATTATGGTTCCTTTTGGTACGAATGTACCATCTGAAAACGTAAAGTCCTTCAGCGCCTTGCGTTGCAGACTCACTAGTCGTCCAAAGAATGAGTCGCAAAAGCAGTGACACGCTAAGATGGGCACAGTACCGCAATTTTGTATCGTGATACGTTGACACTCCCTCAGGAAGCTGTCCACTTTTCGCATCCTGACCAGTGCGGACTTTGACCAGCCCTCTTTCTCAACAATTCTTTCGACCTCCTCGCAGAGTGGTCGCATATACTGAGGGTTCGCAGTGAGATAGAAGAGGGCATGACTGAAGCTCTTATCTACATCGGTCAACATGACGCCACATTAAGATGCGATGCTCACGGAGGGTGAAGTCTAATCATAAGATCAAATGTCCGTAACATGCCAAGAGAAAATCATAGACTTACATGGATAGCTGCGACATTGATGAATAACACGCGGCTTATCAAGGACTCTGCCGCCAGCTCTGGCCCTTTTGCCTCTTCCACTAGCCAAGACAGTAGATCGTTCTATCGAAGAACTGAAACTGAGTGCCGATTACGTCTTTCAAAACGAAATTGACCGACGGGTTTCTCAGTCCACTCGTGGTCGTACTCCTTCAGGCGCTGCTCAATTATGGGACCAAGAAGCTCCCTCGCTTGTCGTTTGCCTTGATCAATGTTTGTGAGTAATCGCGTAGCTATACTGTCCAAGGGTGACGACGAAATCTCGGAGATGCAACGATAGGCGACTCACGGTTTTAGCACATCCGGAAACGATGCAATAAAAACTGATCTTCTGCTGACGTTGATGGTGTGCTGGATATTGACCGCGATCCACTCGGGATGATGGCCTAGTGTACGTGAAGTAGGAACGAGAAAAGGAGATATGAAAGCTTACATAACGGGAGTCCGACAAACACTCTGTTGCTCGTTCTGCAAATGACCTGCTGCACGCTGCCAATTGCTGGCACGCTCTTCCACTCTGATCGTTGCAAAAGATTCACAAGTAGGCGGGAATGAGGGTGACATGCTCACCATTCTCCTCGAGGTCGGGCACCTCGTCGAAAGCGGTAGTGATCTCATCTCTAATGTCCGCATACAATGCGTCGAGATTCCGAGTGAGTCGCGAGCGCAAGATCGGGACGTGGAAAGCGCTGAGGCGAATCTCTGGACCGATGGTGTGATCCATCTCAAGTCGCTAGCAGAAAATTTCAGCACGATGGTTCACCGTCCGAGGAAATGGCTACCCGCGTCCGCCAAGCTTTCTAAGAAGACCAGCGTATCGGGGGACGCCCTCTGCAGTTCGTCCACATGCCCACGGTCGTTGACGATGACCAACCAGCCGAAGAGGGTTGCGACCTTGAACGGCGCCGACTTGAACTGAGACGGTCCGAATGAGCGAGGAGGGTATATGCAGTGCGACCGACCTTTTCGTACCCGTTTTGCAGAACGTCCAGCCCGTTCGTCTCAAACTTTCGCGCCGCCCGCCAGGTGCCGATCCAGCTGCTTGGACCGTGCGTCGGTATAGCGTCCAGCTTGGAAAAAAATACGCGTCAGGATCGAGGAGGAGCGTTCACGTCTCACCTTGGATGGTTTGGCGAGCATCGCCACGACGGCCAGCGCAGCGGCGACGCCTGCGAGGACATGGCCGGAAACGGGCAGGTCGAACGGTCGAGCAGCCATTAGAAAAGGGCAGGCGGGAGCGCGTTTCTCGTCGCCACATCGTTCAAGTTCCCGTCTGTTAAGGGTACGTCAGTAGCCGAATTCGCTCGATCGCGTCCCGTGTTTGTCCGTGTTTGGATGAACTATACAGTCGTGATCAGCCACATTCGCCGTCCACCTGGCAGCACGACGACCAGCACACACGCCAACGATGTCGTACGATCTCCAGTGGCTCCTCCTCCGCGTCGGTACCATCGGTGATACGGGGACGAAATACTGACCGGCTTCGACAGAAACACCACTCGTTCCTCGTCAAAAAGCTCCCCGAGTGCCCCATCTTCTCCACCGAACCCGTGCGTCCTCCTCTCGTTCTCTGTTCACCCAACGAACGCGTCCTCCGTTCAAGGGAAACCTCCGCAACAAACACTCGCACAAGTACTCGGGCCTCGCTAATGCCAAGGTGCGTGCGGTCGTCTCGTTTCGATACCATTGACCCGACGACCTGTCGCAGACGATCGACATCAAGGACTCTCCCTCGGGCATTCAGATCACCGTGAACAAATCAAAGGCGACCCCACACCAAGTCCGCGGTTCTCGGACGACCTTCTCGATTCGCAACCGCTCCGGCGGTCGTCGTTCACTGGGCGTCGTGGCCGGTCTCGCAAGGAGAGGTTACCGCCCCGATCTCCGCGCCGTGAGTTACGCCTTTCGTTCTCCAACCTTCCGTTTGGACGCTCGATTATGAGAAGAAACGCACTCTCGTTAGAGCTCGCTGGAAATCACTTCGGTGTATGAAGGGTCGAGCGTGGACATGTTTGCGATATCAACGTAGTTTCTCTTTTGGGATCGTCTCCATGATGCGTGTGCCCTCTCCGTTCATTCTCGTTGCGGGGAGGCGCGATTGGCGACCACATATGTTTTCTGTCCTTGACGTTCCTGTTGTACTCGTTACTGACAGGACATCCTGGACAGGCTGCTCTCGCCCGCACCTCTGCCCTCATCGCTGCACAAAAAGAAAAGAGGGCACCTCCACCAAAGAAGGCTCGTGGCAAGAAGAAGGCTACTGCATGACCGTCTTGGCGTGTATCTCTAGTATATGCACATTCATGACAAGTACAATAGCGTTGGCATGCATCATGACTTATGGTTGTCGTCCGCCGTCGCCGAGGCTGAAAGATTTCTGAGCAACGCAGAAACAATCGATATAAATACAGGCAATTCAGATACTTGTACAACATTCGTCGGTGACTTCGGTCTGCGATCTTACAGTCCCCACACGCTCGATCGACTTAAACGGCCAAGGCCTTGCCCATGGGCTGCCCGATCCTCCCTGCAGCCCCAAACGAGTGCCGTCTGCCCAAATGATCCTTGGACGGCATCGTCGCGTCGAGCTTGTGATACACGTTCTCCCTGATTCTGTTCTGGTCATGTCCGCCGTGTCCGTGCTTCTTCTCTTTCTTGGGCGCCTCTTCTTCGTTGTGTGGAGGCGGGTGCTGCCCTTGGCCCTGAGCTTGGTCCTCGCCGTCTCCTTGAGCGGCAGGGCGCGGGTAGTCGGGGGTCTCGGCGGGCTGGGCGGGCGCTGGGGCAGCACCGCTGCACGGAAAGACGGAGACATAGATGAGCATCAGACGGCGTATAAGATCGAGATAGCGTCCGAGGCGACTCACGCGAGATGGTGGGGTCTGGGACGTGCGCTGATAGAGAGGCGACGACCGCCGACTCTCACTGCCGCGATCGTCAGCGACGGGCCTGCGGGACGATGGTCAGAGCCTGAATCGGCTTACTGGCGGGGGGATGCTGGGCCGACAGAGCGTCAGACATGGTAGCTATGAGACGGACGTCAGGTGGGGATGGAGTGGAGTTATATAGGCCTCGAAGGTCGCGTGACCCATACAAATTGCAATGGACTGCACCCCCCTGGCAGCGCCAGCTCGCAAACCGCTCATGCGCACGAAAATCAGACTGATGCAGTCGTGAGATCGTTTTTCGCATATGTCCATAGCATGCAAGGACATCGTGACGAGGAATGACATGGGGCCTGGGATAAGTAGATGAACAGATGAAAAACGATTACTCTTCCTCCTCATCGTCCGCCCCATCTTCCTTCTTTGCAGCTGCTGCAGCCCGCTTGCGTTTAACACGGCCAGGGCGTCCACCTCCGTATGGCGACGTGAGCGCGAAATCGATGTGCTTTTGCGAATCGAGACGAACGACAAACGATGGGACGTTAACTATTTGTTTTCCAACGCTTCGAGGGATCACATCAGCGTCAAATCCACTCTCCCGACGAGTCCACTCACCGAATGTGGCGTTGTCTGATGAGGGTGCGGGCGTGGTGAATGCTCTTGGCGAGGTTCGTCTTGAACACCTGCGTCTGCAGCCTGCGTTCCAAGAAGTCCTCGACCTTGAGCGCCAACACGTAATCCAGACGCATACGGGTCTCGTCGAGCACCCCGATGCGGACGAGACGACGGATGAGGGCATTCCCCTCGAAAAGACGCTTTGGGTCCTTGTCGTCGAGCTTGAGCAGCTCACGGGCTGCACGACGGATTTTGGAGAGGATGAGACCGATGCGCCAGATCTCGCGCTTGTTACGGAGGCCGAACTCGCCTGCGAGCTAGATCGATGTGGAACGTCAGTCTTGGTATGAGACGGTGTGGATCCGGAATACCTTGAGCTCGGCGTCGAGACGAGCCGAACCGAATGGACGACGAGGGACCTTGTAACTGTCGGGTTATCAGACTGGCGTGAACATACATTGCGCGTTGCGACGATCTGAAGACTCACGTCTTGTTGTGGTTCCGCGGTGCCCTGCAACGACGTCAGTACGGCGCGAAGGACGTCGAGCACGGCAAGCACGCACCTGGGCATTTTTGCAGAGGACGGCACTGGCTACCGCCAATACACAGGTGCGTGCGCCACAACTGTACAGTTCCACGCAAGCCACCGGAGATATCCGGCCATTACCCTCGACACCGCACCTTCCCCACCGACATCGACGACGCCGAGACCGTACGTCCCCTCCAGCCCCGCCATTTCCCCGCCGTCGCTGACGACGACCACGCAGCACGCAAGATGCCTCACTCATTCGGTTACCGCGCGCGCACGCGCGACATGTTCAAGCGGGGCTTCAAGAGTAACTCGACCGACGCTTTCTCTGCGCGCAGGATCTGACGCCTCTCGCAGAGCACGGCCCCATCAAGATGTCCACGTATCTCGTCAACTACCGCGTCGGCGACTTCGTCGACATCAAGGCCAACGGCGCCCAACAAAAGGGCATGCCCCACAAGTACTACCACGGGTGCGTCCCCCCTTTCGCCCCCTCGTCTGCTGGAGCGCTGACCCCCGCGGGACAGACGGACGGGAATCGTGTACAACGTGACCCCGCACGCCGTCGGCGTCATCGTCTACAAGGTCGTCGGAAACCGATACATCGAGAAGCGCGTCAACCTCCGCGTCGAGCACGTCAAGCACTCCAAGTGTCGGCAAGAGTTCCTCGACCGGGTGAAGCGCAACCACGACGCGCACGCCGCGGCAAAGGAAAAGGGCGGTAGGTGCTGCACCTTTCGATTTCTGGCTCGGACGCTGACGCAGGGCGGGGGTAGAACGCGTCTCGCTGAAGCGCGTGCATGCGCTCCCGCGGGAAGCTCATACGGTGTCAGTCGCTGGTAATGCACCGCAGACGATGAGGCCTGTACCGTATGAGACCACGATTTAAAATGTGCCGCTTGTCGTACCCTGACTTTCCCCTCTATGTTGACTCGCCATGTCATGCATTTTATGTAATCATGACCTTTCCTGATCTATGTCCGTGCCGTGCGAGTCTTCCGACGCCTTCCTTGCGCTTGAAGAATCGAACGACGAGAACGGGAATATAGTTGGAACAGAGAGTGAGTCAGTTGCTCGCATCGCGCAGATTCTGGATTCTGGAACCTTTCCCACTTATTTCGGGACTGGACGTGGATTTAATGTGAAAAGCCTCTTGAGCCATATTTATACCCAGGACTGTGGGGAAGGCACGAAGCATGACCCCCGTGGGTTCATCAGGTCGATGTGTCAGTGAGTTCCACTATACAGTATCTCGCGGTGCGTGCTAGCTGCCAGGGAAATAAACTTGACTCGCTTGTGCTTCGTCAAGCTCGTCTTCTTCTGTGAGCCAGGTGCAGTACTCTTTCGTAGGTCATTCGAGAACTGCGATTGGATGAAGACGGCCATAGGCGGTGATCCAGCAGACCTGCCCTCCCAACGGCGCAATCTGAAGCAAAGTCGACACTCCAGATGATGGGACATCTCATGCTGGCACGCATGCCTCCTGGGCCCGTCAGGCCGTCAGATCGTCGCTATCACGGTTCATGGCCAGTATGGGGCGTTCTCCACGTGTTCCTCGTCGTGGGGGCCACTGACCTATGTTCGCCAGATATCCTATGAAGTCGACGCTGACACTGACTGGACCAATTTCGCAGTGCCAATCCGTTTCCTTTGTCGTAATTAGTAACGGCGATGTTGAGTGCTCGATGACGAGTCGCCTACGCTGGCCTGCCAAAGAAAAAATGATCATTGATCATACAACTTTGTTATAAGTGCTTCTGCAGTGCAACAAAAAGTCCCTGTATATGCAGCGAGAGAATGTGTATACTAGAACCCATTCCCCAACACCGAAAGCTGGAGATTTAGTTAGTATTCAGTTGATCCGGGTTGTCCGCCCGCCAATTGCTCAAAAACTTGGCTGCAAATTCGACCACCAACGAATGACCAAGGCACCGTCATATCTCGTACGCCACATTGTTGGCAAATCCTCTCGCGAGTCATATCGAGGAGGCTTTCAATCCGGTCGTATATGACGTCGGTATCCTCATACAGCATTGTTAGCATAGACGTGGGCAATGGAGTCCATTCGCGTTGTTCCAGCTGAGGCATGCGTCTCTTCAACTTCCCTTGCATGCGCGGGAATCTCGTTTGCGATATCCGTCCGCATGGTCGCTTTCAGCCGTAGCTTTGAGGTCGCCCACCGTCCGTTCCTTCTCCTGAACTGTGGCGTGATGCTCGGCATTTTGTTATTGCATCATATTCCAGAGATTGGAGACGGTGCCTCGCAAGCAGTTTGAGGTCTTCGTCGCCTTCGCCCGGCACCGAACAGTTTGATATGCACGCGGACAAAACAGACGAAACATACCATTCTCGAGACGTTTCCATTGTTCCATCGTTTCTTCGATGTGAACCCGGCCAGCCTCCCCAGGTCAGATGGCGACGGTCGATTTTGACTCGATAATATCGACGGCTGAAGCAAGATTTCAAGAGCACCCATAGACATCGAAATCATCAGAATACATGCCTGGGAGGACTGTCGTGCAGATGCTCCTTTTGTCGAGGAACAGGGTGGTTCGCGGTGTATTCCTGGGTTCCAGATACGTCGACCACTGCAGTCGAGTTCGCTGAACATCGTTGTCAGAGAACCAAAGTAAGTAATGAGTCGCTCAGCGGAGATTGAAATTCTTGGGTCATTTGTTGTACTTACTACACAAATCAAGTACATGGGGCATCCATGGACCCCACCAATGCCAATTGCAACACTAGGTTGCCATCAAATTCTGGCTCCATAATTATCATTGTGGCAAAGATGAGTGGGAAAATAATAGTACATTGAGACAGCATTGCATGAAATACAATCACATCCAACAAGATCTCCAAGATACTCCAAATATAGAGGAATCAATATTAAGCTGGTATGCACTGTTGGAAGATATAACCAGGGAATGGACTGGAAGATAGCCAGCCCTAGACCAAGGAGCAATCCAACCAAAATATAAACCATCAGCAGATTGAATCCAACCATTGTTGATGTGCAGAGTACTATAAAACAAAAACTGATCTGTCCTCCACACTTGAACTGAACAATCACTTGACCCAGAGACAATGTGCTTTCCATCAGGTGAGTAGGCAACAGAAAAGACATAACCTGTATGCCCCTGGAATGGACCTGCCACACATTGACCTGTGGTGGCATTCCAAACCCTGATGGTGTTGTCATAAGAGCCAGAGACAATATGCCTGCCATCAGGTGAGTAGGCAACAGACCCGACACAATCTGTATGCCCCTGGAATGGACCAGCCACACATTGACCTGTGGTGGCATTCCAAACCCTGATGGTGTTGTCATCTGAGCCAGAGACAATATGCCTGCCATCAGGTGAGTAGGCAACAGACAAGACAGAATGTGTATGCTGGAATGGACCTGCCACAAATGGACTTGCCACACATTGACCT
>JBBPLT010000877.1:0-11640 GCA_038089955.1 Strobilomyces dryophilus | reverse complement strand
CTTCTCCCTCTTCTAGAGTCCCTTTGGGACGGACCTATCGCGTCCCCCTTACCCTTCTGACAACTGGACTTGCTGGACTGACTTCTAGTCCACCCAGCAGTCACTAGGATCTTTACACCGTCGCCCTTCCGCTTCCGCTTCTTCTGAGATTTGATGACTCACTCCGCAGTTCCCACATGGACGTCTATTCCCTTTTCGAGGATATCTCTCTTTTGGTCCTCCTGGTCCGTGTGCATTTCCAGAACGTATAAGTACTCGACGCCATGTACTCGTAACCTTAAGCTAGTTCTATGCAATCCCAGCTTAGTTCCTAGCCACTGCTTGACCACGTGCCATCAACACAAGACCCTCTATAAGTCATCATTCCACTTGGACGGAATGCTGCTAGGTTCTACGCTACTCGCATAACAAAAAGAACTAGCTTTCTTTACCTCCCCTCCACATCGGAGTAGGGAGACGCTTGGATAGCAACCATTCCCTCGAGATATGCTGCAGACTCCTCTGACGACGAACCCCAACCCTCCAGGCTCTTCTCTCTTCCCAAAGAACCTCGCCCCGACTCTCCCCAAAGAATCGCCGGCCCATCCTGACCTTCCTTCTCTCCCTTCGCCCCCACCTCCCGCATCGTCAGAACCACCCGCCTCGCAGGCACCGCGTTACCTTGAGAACAGTCACCTAGAGAGAGGAGATTGCTCGCTGAAGGACCAGTCTCTCCCGTCCTCTCAATCGAAGATCTAGCTGCGGCACTCGTACCTGCACCTACGGAACCATTGGAAGAACCTGCTCGGCAACCCTTCCAAACCCCACCCCACTCCCCATCTACAGCATCTATGGCCGACGCAGAGGATCACCAAACTGCTCATGAGACGAAGGCCGGACTCCCAGAAGCATTCTCGGGAGATCCACAGGATGCCAAATGGTGGAGTAATGCCATGAAGGCCTACTTCTCCATAAATGAAGGAGTTCACTCCCCCGAACAGCAGCGCCTCATCTTCCTGAACAAGATGAACAAAGGACGCAGAAGGTTCTTTGCCGAACCTTACTTGGAACTTATTCTTGACCCGGTCGTCGCCACCGACAAGAAACCCACCCTTGGGGAGATCATGGAAGAATTCCTCAAAACGTTTACGCCCCATGACGAGAACGCTGCCGCTAGGAGTAAGCTCGCATGTCTCTCTCAGAATGTTCGCAACAAGGAAAATGGTTTCTCTGACTACGTAACCAAATTCCAACTCTACGCCGCAAAATCAAAGATCACGGATCCGGTCACCCTCATCGATCGCTTCAACGAAGGACTTGATCCCGACCTTGTTGCCATGATCATCTCCATGGAAAACCCCCCTATGACTCTTAGCGATTGGATCGCCAAAGCTAGCCAGTTCCACACCCAGAAATCCTGCCTGGAATGGTACAAGAAAGAAAGGTTGGTCGGTCACCTCCTTCCCAGGGAAGCCCCCAAACAAGACCCCTATGCCATGGATGTTGACTCCACCCGCCTTACTCCCATCGAACGTGCTCAACACATCAGAGACAACCTCTGCTTCGTCTGCCATAAGAAAGGTTGCTCTACCAGGAACCACCCTCGCCAAGGGAAAGGAAAAGGACGACTGGACAATTGAACCCCCTCTTGCCCTAAACCCACACCAACCTCCTCTACTATCTTCACATGAGACGCCAAGCAGAGCGAGGTCAAGAAATATATTGCCTCTATGGGCAAAAAGAAGGGGATTTCCCATCAGGATGTACTCAAGGTACTCAAGGCGTGCTACGAAGATGACGAAGCTGCCTCCCATGACGAAGAAGAAACCGAAGAACCGGATAATGATGCCCTAGAAGTAAGGGCCACCAAGACCACTCTGAACGAGGATTTTTGAAAGGGGGGAACGGATCGACGTCATTGCCTCCCACCATCTCTATTGCTCCTGTATTTGTATCCAGTAAGAAAGCTGTCTCAATGAGAATCCCCATCTCCTTTTATGCTTTCCCCAGAGCAAAAATCATCGACACAAACGCCCTCATTGACTGCGGAGCCTCTGGAAACCTGATCAACCGAGCCCTAGTCGAGAAGCATCGCCTCAGGAAAATCTACCTAGCCAAACCCTTAGTAGCGCAAAACGTGGACGGAATGGTCAATCAAGGAGGAATCGTTTGCCATAAAATATGCCTTACCATCCGCATTGGAGAAAATGAAGGGGAACGAGACTTTACCATCACCAACTGCGGAAAAGAAAACCTCATCCTAGGATTACCTTGGCTTCAACAGGCCAACCCTGTCATAGACTGGGCAGCAGGAACCGTCACCCTCCCTGACAAACCCCATGTACAAAGACATGACCACCCTGACGCCATCTCACAAAGATACCTCATGAGGTTCTTCGATTCCGCCCCCGATACCGAAATTGAACAACTTTGGCTCCAACACCTCCACCTCACACCCATCGAACGAGCCCAACTCCTTATTCACAAAACCACCACCTCCACCAAACTCGCCATGGCAGCCAAGAAAGAGGATGTCACTCTGCCAGAACCCTACAAGGACTTCGCTGGAGTCTTTGGGGAACCGAAACCTGGGGAACTACCCCCCCATCGCTCCTTTGATCACGCCATTGATCTAGGAAAAGACTTTATCCCGAAGATAGCCAAAGTTTATCCCCTAAACCCTCGAGAGCGAGACGCGTGCAAGGAGTTCATTGAGGAACATCTCAAAAGTGGAAAGATCATCCCATCCAAATCCCCACAGGTGTCCCCTTTTTTCTTTGTCCCAAAAAAGGACAGTGGACTCCGCCCCTGTCAGGATTACTGCTACCTAAACTTGCACACCATTAAGAATGCCTATCCCCTCCCGCTTATCTCGGAACTAGTGGACAAACTCAAGGGATCCAAGTTGTTCACCAAGTTTGACGTCCGCTGGGGATAATAACGTACGCATAAAACCCTCGGATCAATGGAAGGCTGCTTTCATTACCCCTGATGGCCTTTACGAACTGATTGTCATGTTCTTCGGGATGTGCAACTCTCCATCCACCTTCCAGGCATTCATGAACCATATCTTTAAAGATTATATCTCGGAAGGATGGCTCATCATCTATATGGACAACCTACTGGTACATTCCATCAATGACCCCTCACTTCATCGCGAACGTGTATGCAAAGTCCTTAAATGCCTCGAGGAACATGGGCTCTTCCTCAAACTCTCCAAATGCCAGTTCGAACAATGGAGGGTGGAGTTCCTTGGAATGGTAGTCTCCGCAGATACCCTGTCCATGGACCCTACCAAGCTGAACGCTATCAAGGCCTGGTCCCCACCCACCTGCGTTAAACAAGTCCGCTCGTTCATTGGCTTCTGCAACTTCTATTGACGTTTCATCCCAAACTTCTCTCACATTGCTCGCCCTCTTCACACACTCACTCATAAAGGAGCAATCTGGGCTTGGACCCCAGAGTGCGAGGACGCCTTTCAGACCCTCCAAAAAGCCTTTCTTTCAGAGCCAGTCCTCGCAATGCCTGATGTCTCAAAACCCTTTTCCATCATGACCGACGCTTCCCTCACAGCGGCAGGTGGTGTTCTTATGCAAGAGGACGACAATGGTGATCTCCACCCCTGCACCTACTTCTCTGAAACCTTTGCCCCCACCGAATGCAATTATCACATTTACGACAGGGAATTGTTAGCAGTAATTAAAGCCCTAGAGCAATGGCGTCATTATCTCCAGGGCACTCCTCACCGCACCACCATCTTCACTGATCACAAAAACCTGACATACTTCAAACAACCTCACAAGTTGAACCGCTGACAGGCCCGCTGGGCCATGTTTTTGGAAGACTTTGACCTCCTCTTCGTCCACGTACCAGGATCCCAGCTTGCCCCCACCGACGCCCTCTCGCGCAAAGACGACGTCGACACCACTGACGATAACGCTGCGGTTACCCTTCTCCCCGACTCCCTGTTCGCTCGCGCCCTTGACCTCTGCGTACAACAACGCATCGTGGAAAATACTGCCCTAGACCCCACTGCCCAACACCTCATCCATGAATTGCAATCAGGCTTCCTCCTGCTTCCCCGTTCTCAACTTCACGAGTGGTACTTCAATGGCACCAACCTCTATTTCAAAGGCCATCTCTACGTTCCCCCGGAGCCACGCCAAGATCTCGTTCGGTCCATCCACAAGTCCCTTGCCGGCAGTCATGGGGATATCTTCCGCACCCTTCACCTCCTCCAAAAAGACTTCTGGTGGCCGGGCCAATCCTCCTTTGTCCATCGCTTCATCGCTGGCTGTGCTACTTGTCAAGCCAACAAGGTCAATACCCATCCTACTGTTCCCCCACTTTCCCCCCTTGATTCTGCCGCCACTCGCCCGTTCCAGCAAATTTCTGTTGACCTCATCATGGGTCTCCCTCTTTCTGGTGGGCACGACTCTGTCATGGTCATGGTCGACCATGGTCTTATCAAGGGGGTAATTTTCACCCCATGTAACAAAACCCTCGACACTGCCAGACTCACTGACCTCTTCTTCCAACATGTCTTCCCTTGCTACGGACTACACGACTGCCTCATCTCTGACTGTGGACCGCAATTCGCCTCTGCCTTCGCTTGCAAACTTGCCCGCCTCCTCCAATATGATGTCACCCTCTCTTCCACCTATCATCCGCAAACTGATGGAGAAACCGAACACACCAATCAGGAACTTGAAATCTATCTCCGCATCTTCTGTGAAGGACACCCAGACCGCTGGGCTTCCCTTCTTCCTATGGCAGAATTCCATCACAACTCCTCCATTCATTCCTCCACGCTAAAAACCCCGTTTTCTCTGATCCTCGGATATGAACCACAAGCTTACCCACTGATAGGAAAAACCTTCCTCCCCGCCCTGGAGAACTGCCTCACGGAACTCGATTCCGCCTGATCAGAAGCCCTGGCTGCCCATAAACACTCTCAACAGATCATGCATGAATGGATCTTCCCGCGACTTCCGCGATGGAAGGCTGGCAATAAGGTGTGGCTGGACAACAGGAACCTCCGCATCAACTACGCCTCCCGGAAATTGGCCCCTCGCCGCGAAGGCCCATTTGAAATCACACAGGTTCTCTCCCCTGTGGCGTTCCGGCTAAAACTTCCCCCAACTTGGAAAATCCACGATGTCTTCCATGCTTCCCTTCTATCTCCCTTCAAGGAGACCACTAAACATGGTCCGAATTTCGTAAACCCTCCACCAGATCTTATCACTGGAGAAGAATATGAAATTGAAGCGATACTCGCCCACTGCGGACCTCGGAATCGGTGGCAATACCTTATCTCTTGGAAAGGCTATGCTTCTTCCGAGAACACCTGGGAACCCAAAGGAAACCTATGGCACGCCACTGCAGAACTCCAAGACTACAAAAGGAGTCACCCTCGTGACTTCCCAGCTTTCTGCAGCTAGCCATGGCATCACTTTCCTTCTCCCTTTCCACGCTCAAACTTCTTTCCCTTGTCATCATTCTATTTTTGCTGTTCGCCTGGAAGCTCTGTCGCGAGGAACGCCCCCATCTTTTTGTATTCCAGATCAGGTTCGCTGCTCTGATGGAAATGTCCAACCATATGTGGAAATATGCCGACCCCTATGCTTCTAATAGCTCCAGCTGGGAAGGAAACCAAGATGGATGGGGAAGCTGACCGCTCCCCTATATATACCCTCCCCCCCTTGCCAATGAACTCCACACAATAGTACAAAAAACAAATGTCCATCCCCACTCGCCTTCCCCTCGTCGCTCTCCCCCTTGTAACTATTCATCTCTTATATGCCGCTGTCCTTGAGTCCCCCACGGTTCTTTTCGCAATCGAGCAACTCCCTGCCTACACCCAACGCCCCATCTTCGCCCTCCTCATCCACACCTACCACGCATATGCCACCATCCACCTCCACCTCCAGCAGCACGACGGAGAAAACCTTGACCTGGACGCCCCCCTCCATGAGCTCCATAGCTTCCTCCTTGACTCTCTTGAGGCCGCAGGATTCCGCCATGTCGTCGCCGCTCTCCCTTACCCCACGCTGGCCCCCATTCTTACCCTGCTTGTCGACGATGTCCCACACAGCATCCGGGCCCTCTACCTCGCGTCTGTTGCTGGAGTTGCCTCCACCCTGCCCTGGCACCCCGCACCCGCTCTGACGACTCCCTCAGCCCTGTCCTCTCCATCATCTGAGGGACAAACCGCCCTGATGGCCTTGCCTTCAGAAGCTGATACGTCAGCTAGCACCAGAATTAACACGCCGCCCCCGGAAACAAACGAAGGAAATATCCCCGGCGCCTACCCCGATTCCACCTCGCCGCCTGCCCCCATCCTGTCCCTCCTTTAATTCCTCTCCTCACTGGTGTGACCATCTGAAGGCAGCATCCGAGGATCCATCATTTTCACTACCCGCCCAGGATTCGTTCCTCCAGCGCGAAGCTCCTCCCCTCCATCTCCAACCATTCAACTCCATGGACGTGCCGGGACAACTTCACCGCCCACTTCCTTGGGTCCCTGCCACTGACGATGCTTCGTCTGTCATTCAAGCGACCATGTACAGCCCAACTGCCCCCGTTTTACCTGCGTCATCTGCCACTGCTCTGCTCCCAGACATCTTCACCATGCTTGCCCTGAGTACGCGTGCTCGTCCTGCGGTGTTCTCGCTCCCGGACATTGCCCCAGTACCTGTCCTCAATGCCCCCGTTCTGTGGCAAGCTCAGACTCTGGAAGGTTTTGAGCCGGTGGCTCAAATCAACGAAGGGGGTAATGTTACAAACGTCCCTCATGACACGGTCAGTCACCCAGTCACAGAGGAAGACGCGGAGTTCTTCCGACGCGAATATGCCCACTTCCTGGAAACGCGGTCTCTTTAGAAGCTTCAGTATATGTCACCCATTTACTTCTTCCAATGACTCACTTCTTCCATTGATCCTGGTAACCGTCTTCCATCTTCTCTTGTACCACTACCAAGTTCCGTTTCGTTTCCATTTCATACAGAACCCATCGCCCTTCCGCTTCCACTTCTTCTGAGATTTGATGACTCACTCCGCAGTTCCCACATGGACGTCTATTCCCTTTTCGAGGATATCTCTCTTTTGGTCCTCCTGGTCCGTGCGCATTTCCAGAACGTATAAGTACTCGACGCCATGTACTCGTAACCTTAAGCTAGTTCTATGCAATCCCAGCTTAGTTCCTAGCCACCGCTTGACCATGTGCCGTCAACGCAAGACCCTCTATAAGTTGTCATTCCACTTGGACGGAATGCTGCTAGGTTCTATGCTACTCGCATAACACCCACTCTGTCACCAGCAAATCGCCATTTTACCTCATGATGGGTTATGAACCAAAGGCACTGCCTTCTATCCTTCCAATCTCCGACCTCCCAGCTGTAGAAACCCGCCTATGAAACCTTCTTGCTGTCCAAGATGAAGCCCTCGCTGCACATGAACTGGCTTGCCAGGTCATGGCCTCGCGTTCCACACAATGATTCACTCCATTCTCAAAGGGGGATAAGGTGTGGCTGGAAGCCCATAACCTAAAACGCCTTATCGCCAACCTGAAGTTCGCCCCAAAGCGAGAAGGGCCATTTGTCATCACGAAGGTTCTATCCTCCATCGTCTACCAACTCTGACTCCCCAAAACGTGGAAGATTCACCCCATGTTCCACGCTTCTCTCCTATCGCCCTATCGTGAAAACAACGTATATGGCCAGAACTTCCCCTCTCCGCCACCAGACCTTATAGATGGAGAAGAAGAATATGAAATCAAGAAGATAGTATGCCACCATGGACCTCCGACGGCCCGACGGTACCTGATCTGATGGAAAGGGTACTCGGCCGAAGAAGACTCCTGGGTAGCCGAGGCGGACCTTGAACATGCAGCAGAGTTACTCGATGAATATAAAAACCTCTATTCCCTGCGATCCCCTCCTTCACCCAAAACCACCATCTCCACTCGATAAAAAGTTAAAACCATCTCCCGCATCTCCATCATGTCCATCGGCAGCTACGTCTCCCCTTCTTCCTCTGAACATGCCTTCTTTGAAGATGACATCTCCAAGGTTCCCTCCTCCGTTACCCTGGTCGACGAGCCAGAACCAACCTCACTCGCCACAATTCTGTCCGAATACTTCCCTGCTCCCCTGTTTCCGGTCCTCTCCGTGGATCTGCCTCTTGCAGCCCACCGTCTCCGTAACAACGGACTGCACCCTACCGGGGAAAGAGAACTCCTCCAATGTCTCTGCAACCCCCGCCTCACTATTCCTATCTCCACACACCTCGATATAGACTCCCCGCTTTTTGCCCTCTACCATACTTTCCTCCAGGTTGAGCACCTCACCCCAGTCCAAAACTGGGTCCCTGCCACAGCTCAAGGAGGAATGATCATGGCCCACGCCACCGTCATCCATCGAGAAACCCTAGAGGCTCTCCTCATCGCCATGCACCAACTCAGCATGACCAAGTTCATGGAAGACATTGACCGCTATACTCACGAAGTTGCCGTGCAACGACAGGCTCCACTCCCCATTCCCCCTCCTTTCCCTTTCCTAGAGTTGACTACTCGCCGTGCACCACCCCCTCGTCATCCCACCAGCTGGACCCCCTTGCTGATGCCTTCCCCTCCTCCTCGCCCTGCATCCGCACTCCCTGTGCACCAATATAGCAACCCCCTCATGGACTATGACCTCACGGTTCGAAAATACGATGACCAGGTCCACCCGGTCCTTCCTTCCTCGCACGACGACTACCAGTCCATGTGCCACAAGTGCCACCACCAAGGGCACTTCCACAGCGAGTGTCGGGAATACCACTGCCACATCTGCCACCTCTGGGCACCAGGCCACTATCCCGGTTCCTGCCCCCAGCATGCCCTCTACTGCTACCGCTCTCCACCGCCGGCCATCCCATCCTCCTCCTCCTTGTCCTCAGTCTCCTCTTCCCGTTCTTCCCATTGTGGCCACCCTTATTGCTCAGCACACATTTCTACTGGCTCTCGTCCTCCTCGCCCCTGTTCTCCTGGCCTTTGCTGGGCCACTGACAATGAAGATGCCTACGACGCAGGAATGTACAATGATGAAGTGCCCTATGATGATGTCGCCTGGGCTAACATTACTGGCTCCCCCGGTCCCTCATCTTGCGATTTTTAATCCCCTCGTAGTAACTTCAGACATACTAAGGGGGTAATGTTACGTTTTCTTTTCTTTCTCCTTCTGCTTCGCACTCCGCTGGCATAACCCGGTAACTCACTTCTCTTGCTTCTTCGGAGCCGATGGAACATTCCAACACATTCCACGTCCTTCCATTGTATTACTAATATGCTGACACGTCCTTTACTGCGGATGACTCATTCAGACTTCCTCTGACTCATCCGCTTAGTCATACTTTTCCCTCTCTCTATATAAACCCTTGCTCACTTGTGTAAATCCCCTAAGCTAAACCTCCTCGAGTACCCTCTTGGAATACACCTGCTTGCTTTGAACCCTTGACTCTCTAAGTCTTCGTCCTACTTTGAGTGGACACTCCCTCGAACCCTTGACCCTAGAGGACGCCCCCTAGGTCAAAACCTTGACTTCGTCTTCGATCAACTTTGCCATTTGAGGCTACACTCGGCCCTACCCGGACCAAGCGTAACAGGATGATGGACAATGGACAATGAGCAACAGATGGTATGTCGCGATGATGATGGTGAGCCAAACAGGAGCTGGTATTCTCTAGTTTGAATACAGTATTTTATGGACCAGAGATACTGAAAGGTAAAATAATTGTCAGGTCCAAGAGCACATAAGGTAACTACACTAAAAGGAGAATGTTGGACATAAGTACGGTACAATTGGAAATTGATGGGACAGAAGTCTAAAGGGTTGAGGACCCGACGGAAGGCATGAGCAAGAAAGGATATACAAATCAGAATGAATCACTGAAGGTCGAGCAAAGCTGCCCAAGGAAGACTGAGGCAGCCGGAGTGTCGGTCTTGTCAGTCCTTCAGTCAGTCTTCGTCGGTCTTCATTGGCATGTGCCAGTCTATGTCTAAGGAGTCTTGGGGCAAGGTAGGAAGTCTCGGGGGAGTTAAGTGGACATGTTGTGGAGTGTGGGGAAGTAGGGATGTAACTGTAGAGGCGTACCAATCTCTACATCCACAGGGGACTTTGCTGCTGACTGTCCTCAGTCAGATCACCTGACCGAGCCCATGGTGGGATAATGGGGCAGAGTTTGAATCAGTGTGGACACGTCACCATAAGTGAAGTCTGATCGCTCGTTTCTTTCTTTCTCATCTTTCTTCATCTCTTTTCAATCCCCCACCATGCATCCACTCTCCAGTCGATTCAAGAAGGCATGTGCGCTTGCAGACGCAGGCATGGCCCATTGGGCGAAGATTCAAGAGGAATTCCGCTGAGCTACTGAACGTTTGGACACCAAGGTGTGAGCGATGCCGGATGACAAGCTGGAGCTGCACGAAGAGCAAGACATGTGGGCAAAGTGGATGGATGTCGCCATGGTAAATTCGATTCAGTCTAATGTTAGGGCTGACCATATCGTTTCACAGGACCTGTGGGAGGTGGCGGCCCAAGAAGTGGCCACGCTGATGCTCGACACCTTGCTTGCCGAGGACACAACCACCCAGCTGAACAAGGCTGAACGACAACTCGAAGTGTGGGTGAACAAGAATGCCTTGGCACTGATGGAAGACAAAGTGGGCACCACGCTGGCTGAGGAAGAAGTGGTGGCTACTCAAGGAACAGCAATGGATGTGGAGGAGGTGGAGCAGAGCATGGTGCCCCGGGTGCCCGAGGGTGAGTGGCAAGGGTCATCGGACGGGCAGTCGGCTGTGTCGTTGGTGCAGAAGGTGCATGGTAGAGCAGTCGCATGTGGCATCGGGCTAATCATTTGGTTTAGAGAGGGTGTGATGACAAAGAAGGGGATGATGCTGAGGTGGAGGCAAAGAGGCTTCATATGGTGTTTGTCCCCAGGCGAACTGAGTTTTGCCCAGGTCCTCACCTGGTGAACTGGGTCTCATGCAACCAATGTGACCAGGCCGGACTGAGCTGGGTGTGTGGTCCTGGGCCTGGCGTGGCTTGTGCGCAGTGCAACCAGCAGCAGCTCAAGTGCTCACTGTCAGCAGGGCGAGCTGCTGCGAGAAGGGCTGCTGCACAGCAGAAAGGTAAGCATTTTAGTTCGGTTTGGTTTTATGGAGCTGATGCATAGCTGATAGGTTTCGAACCAGTGCCGAAGAAGCAACCAGCACGCACCCAGGCCAAGGCAGGCCTGAGCAGACATGCACTGTCGCCACCGATCTCAGTGGATGATTCCAAAGATGAGGAGCTGACCCCAGTGAAGGGTAAGGGGAAGGCCAGGGTGGCTTTGAGGGATGAATGGCACCCGGTTGAGGCAGTGATGTGCCGAGTCAATGCGCTCGAGGCACAGCTCTTCCAGCTGTGCACCGACACGAAATGCATCGAAGTTCAGCAAGACATGATCATCACAGAACTTGGGGCAATTTCAAAGGACCTCACTGTAATCCCTGAGCCGTCCGAGTGGGAGTAGGTAGTCATGTCGCTGTCGAATAGTCTGTATAAATGAATTGTGTTTGTCTGGTCCGAGAGCAAGCAAGAGCGAGTGAGCGAGAAAACAAAACATAAGGAGAATTGTGCAGGG
>JBBPLT010000876.1:0-11641 GCA_038089955.1 Strobilomyces dryophilus | reverse complement strand
AAGAAGGGATGCCCATCGTTCCGGGTGTCCTTCGCAAAAGATCCGAAGATAGGTTTCGAGCTCTTGGTTTGCCCGTTCTGTTTCTCCGTCAGTTTGTGGGTGGTAGGCCGAGGAGAGTGCTACGTCGTATTTGAGAAGTCGGGCAAGTTCCCTAGCGAATGCAGAAGCAAATTGTGGGCCTCGATCCGAGATAAGGCGGTCGTGGAGGCCAAATCGAGGGAAGATTTTGTCGAAGAAGAGAGCAGCGAGGCCAGCTGCGTCAAGGGTTTTGTGACAAGGGGTGAAAATTACCCCCTTTGAAAGCCCATGGTCTACCACGACCATGATGGAATCAAAACCATTGGAAGGAGGGAGCCCCGTGATAAGATCAACGGAAAGTTGTTGGAAGGGGCGGGTGGCAGCGGTGGTGAGTGGGGAGAGCGGCGGCACCGTCGGGTGGGTGTTAACCTTATTTTGCTGGCAAGTGGCACAGCCATTAACGAAGCGTCGAATAAACATGCCCATACCCGGCCACCAGAAATCTTTTTGTAGGAGCTGGAGAGTGCGGAAAATTCCGCCGTGGCCGCCCGCAGCGGACTCATGGACCGATTTAACCAGGTCGTGTCTGGGTTCCGGGGGAATGTAGAGACGGTTCCTGTAATAAAGATTGGTGCCATCGAAAAACCAGTCCTCCTTACGGGTGCGGGGGAGAGGGAGAAAACCAGAGGCGAGGGTGCCGACCAAGGTCTGAGCAGTGGGGTCGGTTTTCGTGTTTTCTTTGATGCGCTCGACAATGCAGGTGTCGAGGGCGCGGACGAATAGCTGATCTGGGAGGAGAGTGACGTTGGCATTGTCGTCGCCAGTGTCGACGTCATCTTTGCGAGAGAGAGCGTCAGCCGGGGCCATTTTGGAGCCAGGGACATGGACGAAAAGAAGGTCAAAGTCCTGGAGGAACATCATCCAGCGCGCCTGTCGACGAGAGAGTTTGTGAGGGGCGCGAAAGTAGGTAAGGTTTTTGTGGTCGGTGAAGACGGTGACCACTCGTCCCGTTCCTTTGAGGTAATGAGCCCAAACCTCAAGTGCCTTGATGACCGCTAGAAGTTCTCGGTCATAAATGTCGTAATTTCGCTCTGCCGGAGCGAAGGTCGCCGAAAAGTAGGCGCAAGGATGAAGATCTCCATTGGTATCGGCCTGGAGAAGAATTCCGCCGGCTGCGGTGAGGGAGGCGTCCGTCATGATGGAGAATGGCTGTGTGATATCCGGCATTTTTAACATCGGCTGGGAGAGAAAAGCGTTTTGGAGAGTGCGGAAGGCCGTTTCGCACTCGGTGGTCCATTCCCACGTCTTTCCTTTGTGGGTGAGGTTGTTTAAGGGGTTGACGATCGCCGAGAAGTTTGGAATGAAGCGGCGATAGAAGTTACAGAAGCCCAGGAAGGATCGTACTGCCTTGACAGTAGCGGGGGTTTTCCATTCTTTGATGGCCGAGAGTTTTACTGGGTCCATCGAGATCTCGTTGGCAGAGACAACCATGCCAAGGAACTCCACCTTTCGTTGTTCGAATTGGCATTTAGAGAGCTTAAGGAACAATCCGTGTTCCTGGAAGCGTTTGAGAACCTTTCGAACGAGTTCACGATGTCGTTCGAGGTCGTCGTCTGTGTGGACCATTAGGTCATCCATGTAAATGATTAACCATCCTTCAGCAAGGTAGTCTCCAAAGATATGGTTCATGAAGGCTTGGAACGTCGGGGGAGAATTGCACATGCCAAAGAACATGACTGTTGGCTCGAAGAGTCCTTCTGGGGTAATGAAGGCCGCTTTCCATTGGTCCCCTTTTTTGATCCGAACGTTGTTATACCCCCATCGTACGTCAAATTTGGTGAAGAGAGTGGATCCTTGGAGTTTATCGACAAGGTCGGAGATTAGGGGGAGGGGATAGGCGTTTTTCACCGTGTGGGAGTTCAAGTACCGGTAGTCTTGGCAGGGACGAAGTCCTCCATCCTTCTTTGGGACGAAAAAGAATGGGGATGCTTGCGGGGATTTAGAAGGCACGATTTTGCCTGATTTGAGATGTTCTTCCACGAAGTCTTTACACGCCTTTTTCTCCAAGGGGTTAAGCGGATAGACCTTGGCGATCTTTGGAACGAAGTCCTTGTCCAGGTCGATTGCGTGATCGAATGGTCGGTGTGGGGGGAGTTCGCCGTCCTTGGGTTCTCCAAAAACTCCAGCAAAGTCTGCGTACTGCGGCGGGAGTTTGATATCGACTTTTTTTGCCGCCATAGCCAGTTCTGTGGATAGAGTGGTTTTTCGCATCCGGATTGCGCGTTCTATGGGGGAAAGAGATTTCTTTTCCAGCAGGTCACCGGAGATAATGGAGTCCGGTGCTTTTCCTAGGTAGCGAATGAGGTATCGTTGTTCGCTGGCTTCATCGTCATCTTCTCGATAAGGTTTCGGGGTTAGGTCAGAGAGGGTGACCGTCCCGTTCGACCAGTCGATGGATGGATTCCGTTCTTGTAGCCAAGGGAACCCGAGGATCATCTCTTCTTTCCCGCAACTTATTACGGTAAAGTCCCTTTCTTCTTCGTCGTTTCCGATTCGTAGGGTTACGCGAACCTTGTATCGTGCCATTCCTCCTTGATTGGTGGTCCCGTCTACGTTCTGGGCTACCAAGGGTCGTGGGAGGCGTTCCTTTTTGAGGTGATACTTTTCTACCAGGTCCCGATCTATCAAGTTGGCAGAAGCCCCGCAATCTATCAGAGCTTTGGCATCTATGATTCGAGTCGCTGGGAGGGCGTGGAAGGATACGGGGATTCGTATAGATGTTGCCTTCCTATTGGACACGAATACCGGCGCGATGGTGGCGCGAGGAGGTGCTATTTCCTTTTGTTGATAAACTTCTTTTGCCTTTTTGGACGATGGTTTCTGCCTAGGGTGGTTCCTGGTTGAACAGCCTTTCTTGTGGCAGATAAAGCAAAGGTTTTCTCGGAAGTGTCGGGCTCGTTCAATATTGGAGAGACGAATGGCGTTAATGTCGATGGGGGTTCGGTTCGTCGCTCGTGGTTCCTCGGGTTTCGACAGGGGGTCGTTGAATATGTCCACATCCATGGCATCTGGGTCTTGTCCCAGGTGTGCCGTAGTTTTATGGAGGAAGGATTGTACCGTTCTTCCGGTTCGGTATGCGTCCAACCGGGACTGCTGTACGTGGAATTGACTAGCCTTGTCGATCCAATCATGGAGGGTGGTCGGGGGGTGTTCCGTGGAGATGATCATGGTGACTAGTTCGGGGTCCATCCCGTTATTGAGCAAATCGATCAACGTGACTTGATCCATGATGCCAGTTCTAGCGGCATAGAGCTGGAACTTTGTGACGTAATCAGAGAAGCCATTTTCCTTATCTCTCAGGTTTTGTCGGAGCTTCCTTAGTTTCATTCGGGCGTCGGCCGTGATGTCGTGTGGGGAAAAGGTGGTGAGGAAATCCTTGATGACGGAGGAAATAGATGGTCGTTTCCTTTCATCGTCGTCCAGAGCCTTTTCTACTAGTGGTTCAGCGAAGAGTCTTCCTCGAGCGTCTTTGAGCTTGTTGAGGAAGATTAATACTTGCTGCTGCGGGGAGAAAACTTTGTTGTTGATTTCGTAGTATGCTCGCATGGTGTTACTCCACCACCGAGCCTCGTCGGGTTGTCCGGAGAAGTCGTCTGGAATTCCGGCAGTCGTTTCTTTTTTGGAAGTCCATCTGGTAGGACGTCCTCGTTCCTCAGCTGGAGGTGGAGGGGATGGGGGCTTTTCAGAATCGAGTGGGGTGTACGTTCCGAAGTACTCTTGGACCGGGTCCATTGCTGCAAGTTGTTCTCGAACAGGCTCTTCTGGAGCGGATATGTCCATGGGGGCAAGGGTTCCTGCGCCAGCGGCGCTAGCGACTGGTGCAGTGGTGGCTGCGGATGCGATCGATATTCCATACCGGGAATAGTCGCGAGGTTCAGGGTTAAGGGTTTCTGCCGAGGCGTACAGGGCCGATATGGCAGAGGGTTCTCTGGAGCTATCGGTGCTCCGTACATCTTCCATGTCTGGGTCTGGGACGCTTACGCGTGGTCGTCGACGATACGAGGGAACGTTTTCGGGGGAAGGGTTACGGGGAGGTCGGGTGAGAGGGGATCGTCGTCCTAAGGAAGAGGGGGAGTGAAGTCTTTCTTCCTGTCGTCTGGGTGAATTTCGTTGGGACATGGCTGGCTCAGAGGCGTCGAGTCTGCGTGAGCGGTATCAGGGTTCAGGGTTCAGAGGCGTCGCGTGGCGTGAACCGTTCCGAGGTCCAGAGGCTTTTCTAGGCGTAGACCGTTTCCTAAAGTTCCAGAGGCGTCGTAGTATGCCTGGAGGTCCGATGGTAGTCTCCTACTCTTATGACGAAGAGGGAGAGAAGACAGCTAGTTCTTTTGTTACGCTGGTTGCGTAGTAACCTAGCAGCGCTCACTCGAAGTAGAGCGAAGTCTTATAGACGAAGCGACAAGAGTGAGTTCCTAGTAGCAACGGCTAGACTAGGGTCAAGGGCTCGATAGCGTCGGCTAGATCGAACAGTCTCACGCGAGGTTATGCGTGGGAGAGGATACTAGATTACTACACGAGTTATGCGTAGAACTAGCTAAGGGACATGGGAGAAAGTACCCGACTTATATACTGGTGAGGCAAGGGGTGGGAACCTTCCGGGTAGAGGGTTCTACTAGATGTGGTGCGGGTGTCCGTGGCCGAAAGGGGACAAAAGGATCAAAGGAAGCGGATCATGGGAAATGGAACGGCTAGTCTGGAACTCCGTGTGGAAGTGATGGAAACGGAGTCAGTAGAAGTACAAGAAGAGAAGCGAAGAGAAGGATCCGGCGCAGCCTGCTGCGGTTGCGGTGTTCCGTGCGGAAGGCCGTAGGGTTGCTAGGCGTCCTTCTTGGGTATCTTGGGTGCCTTGCGTGCCAAGCGTGGCGGGACGGGAACGGTGGAGGTAGGGGTTTCCATAGGGTCATCGTCAAGGAAGGAGACGTCGGGGATGAGGGTCGGGGAGTCTGGGATGGGAGGAAAAGAAAGGACGGGGCCGTCCTCTCGTGTGACCGTAACATTACCCTCCTTGTAGACTTGCTCTACCAGAGCAAACTCAGACCGGTCCGGGGTGGGTTTCGGAATGGGAGGAATGAAGGTGAAGGGGTAAGCCATGGGGTTTTTCTGATTTTGTAGCGGGCAGCGAGGGAAAGAGTGGCCCGGGGCGTTGCGACAGCAGCGGGGACAGAAGTAGCAGGGGCACCAAGTCATGGTATGGTCGGTGCTGTGACAGATACGGCAGGAAAAGGGGCGTTGAGGGACGTGGCGGGTGAATGCGTAAGAGGACATGATGGTATGGGTCGTCGTGTTCTGAAAACAACCTCAGTGCATTCAATCCTTTTAAGCGTTTGGGAAATCTCGAGGGTGCCGTTTTTGGTAGTCACGGAGTTCCGCTGCGGCGTGGCGAAGGTTGCCCGCAGGTTCCCATGTGTTCTCTGCTGCGGAGTAGCCCTTCCATGAGACGAGATATTGTCTCCGGTTGCGAGGTCCGCGGTGTGCCAAGATGGCTTCTATTTCGTATTCTTCATCTCCGTCGATAAGATCAGGTGGAGGGTTGTGGAAATTTGGGCCATGCTCGTTTGTTTCCCTGAATGGAGAGAGAAGGGAAGCGTGGAAGACATCGTGAATCTTCCATCCGGCGGGGAGTCGGAGGCGGAATGCTACTGGGGAAAGGACTTGGGCGATTTCAAATGGTCCTTCCCGTCGGGGTGCCAGCTTTCGTGAGGCGTAGTTGATCCGTAAGTTCCGGTTGTCAAGCCAGACCTTATCGCCAACTTTCCATTTGGGGAGTCGTGGAAAGATTCGTTCTTTCATGATTTGTTGCGACCGTTCATGGGCCGCGATAGCCTCCGTGCGTGCTGTGGAAAGGAGTTCCAATCGGGTTTCCAAGGCCGGGAGGAAGGTTTTGCCGAGGGGAGGGTATGCTCAGGGTTCATATCCGAGGATCAGGGAGAATGGTGTTTTCTGGGTGGAGGAATGGACGGAAGAGTTATGATGGAATTCCGCCATCGGAAGAAGGGATGCCCATCGTTCCGGGTGTCCTTCGCAGAAGATCCGAAGATAGGTTTCGAGTTCTTGGTTTGCCCGTTCCGTTTCTCCATCCGTTTGAGGGTGATAGGCGGAGGAGAGTGCTACGTCATATTCGAGGAGTCGGGCGAGTTCCCTAGCGAATGCTGAGGCGAACTGAGGACCGCGGTTGGAGATGAGGCGGTCGTGGAGGCCGAATCGAGGGAAGATTTTGTCGAAAAAGAGAGCAGCAAGGCCAGCTGCGTCAAGAGTTTTGTGACAAGGGGTGAAAATTACCCCCTTCGAAAGCCCATGGTCTACCACGACCATGATGGAATCAAAACCATCAGAAGGTGGGAGCCCCGTGATGAGATCAACAGAGAGTTGTTGGAAGGGGCGGGTGGCGGTGGTGGCCAGTGGAGAGAGAGGTGGTACCGTGGGGTGGGTGTTAACCTTATGTTGCTGGCATGCGGCACAGCCATTAACAAAGCGTCGAATAAACATGTCCATACCGGGCCACCAGTAGTCCCTTTGTAGGAGCTGGAGAGTGCGGAATATTCCGCCGTGGCCACCCGCAGCGGATTCATGGACCGATTTGACCAAGTCGTGCCGTGGTTCCGGGGGAATGTAGAGGCGATTTTTGTAATAAAGATTGGTTTCATCGAAAAACCAGTCCTCCTTACGGGTGCGGGGGAGAGGGAGAAAACCAGAGGCGAGGGTGCCGACCAAGTTCTGAGCAGTGGGGTCGGTTTTCGTGTTTTCCCTGATGCGTTCGACGATGCAGGTGTCGAGAGCGCGGACAAACAGTTGATCGGGAAGGAGAGTGACGTCGGTGTTGTCGCCCGAAGTGTCCACCTCGTCCTTGCGAGAAAGGGCGTCGGCTGGGGTCATCTTTGATCCTGGAATGTGGACGAAGAGAAGGTCGTAATCCTGGAGAAACATCATCCAGTGGGCCTGTCGACGAGAGAGTTTATGAGGGGCTCGGAAATACGTAAGGTTTTTGTGGTCGGTGAAGACGGTGACCACACATCCTGTTCCCCTGAGGTAATGAGCCCAAATCTCGAGTGCCTTGATGACTGCGAGAAGTTCTCGGTCATAGATGTCGTAGTTTCGCTCAGCCGGAGCGAAGGTCGCAGAGAAGTAGGCGCAAGGGTGAAGATCTCCATTAGTGTCAGCTTGGAGAAGAACGCCGCCGGCTGCGGTGAGAGAAGCGTCCGTCATGATGGAGAACGGTTGGGTGATATCTGGCATTTTCAATACCGGTCGGGAAAGAAAAGCTTCTTGGAGAGTGCAGAAGGCCATGTCGCACTCGGTAGTCCATTCCCACGTCTTTCCTTTGTGGGTAAGGTTATTCAAGGGGTTGACGATCGCCGAGAAGTTGGGGATGAATCGGCGATAGAAGTTGCAAAAGCCAAGGAAGGATCGTACTGCCTTGACTGTGGTGGGGGTTTTCCATTCTTTGATGGCCGAGAGTTTTACTGGGTCCATCGAGATCTCGTTGGTAGAGATAACCATGCCTAGGAATTCCACCTTGCATTGCTCAAACTGACACTTTGAGAGTTTAAGGAACAATCCGTGTTCCTGGAAACGTTTGAGAATTTTTCGAACAAGTTCGCGATGTCGTTCGAGGTCGTCATCGGTGTGAACCATCAGGTCGTCCATATAGATGATTAGCCATCCTTCGGCTAGATAGTCCCCGAAGATGTGATTCATGAAGGCTTGAAATGTAGGCGGGGAGTTGCACATGCCGAAGAACATGACTGTTGGTTCAAAGAGCCCTTCCGGGGTAATGAAGGCTGCCTTCCATTGGTCCTCCTTGATCCGAACGTTGTTATATCCCCATCGTACGTCGAATTTTGTGAAGAGAGTCGATCCTTGGAGTTTATCGACGAGGTCGGAGATAAGGGGAAGGGGATAGGCGTTCTTTACCGTGTGAGAGTTCAGGTATCGGTAGTCTTGACAAGGGCGGAGTCCTCCATCTTTCTTCAGGACAAAGAAGAATGGAGATGCCTGCGGGGACTTAGAAGGCACGATTTTGCCCGATTTGAGGTGTTCTTTTATGAAGTCTTTGCATGCCTTTTTCTCTAGGGGGTTCAGTGGGTAGATCTTGGCGATCTTTGGGATAAAATCTTTGTCTAAGTCGATCGCATGGTCGAAGGGGCGGTGGGGAGGAAGTTTGCCGTCCTTGGGTTCTCCAAAAACTCCAGCGAAGTCCGCGTATTGTGGTGGGAGTTTTATGTTGTCTTTCTTGGCCGCCATGGCCAATTCAGTGGATAGCGTGGTTTTTCGTATCCGAATCGCGCGTTCCAGAGGGGAGAGAGATTTCTTTTCCTGAAGGTTGCCGGAGATAAGGGAGTCTGGTGCTTTTCCCAAGTAGCGGATGAGGTATCGTTGTTCATCGGCTTCTTCATCATCCTTTCGGTAGGGTTTCGGGGTCAGGTCTGAGAGGGTGACTGTTCCGTTTGACCAGTCGATGGATGGATTTCGTTCTTTCAGCCAAGGGAGGCCGAGGATCATTTCTTCCTTTCTGCAGCTTATCACTGTGAAGTCCCTTTCTTCTTCATCGTTGCCGATTCTTAAGGTGATATGAACCTTGTGTCGCGCCATTCCTCCCTGGTTAGTGGTCCCGTCTACATTCTGGGCTACCAAAGGTCGTGGGAGACGTTCCTTTTTGAGGCGATATTTTTCTACCAGGTCCCGATCTATCAGGTTTGCTGAAGCTCCGCAATCTATCAGAGCTTTGGCGTTTATGATTCGTGCCACCGGGAGGGCATGGAAGGATACTGGGATTCTCATTGATGTCGCCTTCCTATCTGATATGAATACTGGGGCGATGGTGGCATGAGGAGGCGTTGGTTCTTTTTGTCGGTTAGTCGCTTTTGACAACCTCTTGGAAGGTGGTTTTTGCCGAGGGTGGTTCCTAGTTGAGCAGCCTTTTTTGTGACAGATGAAGCAAAGATTTTCTCGGAAATGCCGAGCTCGTTCAATATTGGAGAGACGAATGGCGTTGATACTAATGGGGATCCTTTCTGTCGCTTGTGGTTCTTCGGGTTCCTGGATCTCTGGTTCCCGCATCTTATCTGGAGGGGAAATTTCAAATGCGTCTACATTCATGGCGTCCAGGTCTTGTTTTTGGTATACCGGCATTTTAGGGAGGAAGGGTTGTACTGTTCTTCCTGCTCGGTATGCGTCCAATTGGGATTGTTGTACGTGGAATTGACTAGCTTTGTCAATCCAATCATGGAGGGTGATTGGGGGGTGTTCTGTGGAGATGATCATAGTAACCAGTTTGGGGTCCATCCCGTCGTTGAGCAAGTCGATTAGCGTGACTTGATCCGTGATGCCAGTTCTAGCGGCATAAAGCTGGAACTTTGTGACATAGTCTGAGAAACCGTTTTCTTTATCTTGTAAGTTTTGTCGGAGCTTCCTTAGTTTCATTCGGGCATCGGCCGTGATGTCGTGTGGGGAGAAGGTGGTGAGGAAGTTATTGATGACAGTGGAGATGGAAGGTCGTTTCCTTTCGTCGTTGTCCATGGCTTTTTCCATCAGTGGTTCCGCGAAGAGTCTTCCTCGAGCATCCTTGAGTTTATTGAGGAAGATGAGTACCTTTTGCTGTGGGGAGAAAATTTTGTCGTTGATTTCATAGTATGCTCGCATGGTGTTACTCCACCATCGAGCCTCATCGGGTTGGCCGGAGAAGTCGTCTGGGATTCCGGCAGTCGTTTCCTTCCTAGTAGTCCATTTGATAGGACGTCCTCGTTCCTCAGCCAGAGGTGAAGGGAATCGTGGGGTTTCTGGGCCAAGGGGGGTGTACATTCCGAAGTACTCTTGGACCGGATCTACTGGGGTGGGGCGGTCTTGAATCGGCTCTTCAGGAGTGGATATCTCCATTGGGACCAGAGTTCCTGCGCCTACGGCGCTAGCGGCTGGTGCTACAGCGGCTACAGATGTGACTGATATTCCGTACCGGGAATAGTCGCGGGGTTCAGGGTTTAGGGTTTCTGCCGAAGCGTATAGGGCAGAGGGTTCCTCGGAGCTAACGATGCTCCGTACATCTTCCATGTCAGGGTCTGGGACGCGTACGCGTGGTCGTCGACGATACGAGGGAACATTGTCGGGGGAAGGATTTCGGGGAGGTCGGGTTAGAGGAGACCGTCGTCCTAAGGAAGAGGGAGAGTGAAGTCTTTCTTCCTGTCGTCTGGGTGAGTTTTGTTGGGACATGGTTGGCTCGGAGGCGTCGATTCTTCTTTGAGCAATTCTTCAGGGTTCAGAGGCGTCGCGTGGCGTGAACCGTCTCGTTGGTCTAGAGGCGTTCTAGTATGCGTAGACCGTTTCCAAGAGTTCCAGAGGCGTCGTAGTATGCCTTGTTGTTCTGAGGGTAGTCTCCTACTCTTATGGCGAAGAGGGAGAGTAGAGAGCTAGTTCTTTTGTTACGCTGGTTGCGTAATAACCTAGTAGCGCTCACTCGAAGTAGAGTGAAGTCTTATAGACGAAGCGACAAGAGTGAATTCCTAGTAGCAACGGCTAGATTAGGGTCAAAGATTCGATAGCATCGGCTAGATCGACCAGTCACACACAATGAGATGCGTGGAAAGAAGATACTAGATTACTACACGAGTTATGCGTAGAACTAGCTAGGGAACATGGGAAAATACCCGACTTATATACTGGTGAAGCAAGGGTGTGGGAACCTTCAGGGTTGAGGGTTTTACTAGATGGAGTGCGGGGGTCCGTGGCCAAAAGGGGATTAAAGGATCAAAGGAAACGGATCATGGGAAGTGGAACGGCTAGTCTGGAACTCCGTGTGGAAGCGATGGAAACGGAGTCAGTAGAAGTACAAGAAGAGAAGCGAAGAGAAGAATCCGGCGCAGTCTGCTGCGGTTGCGGTGTTCCGTGCGGAAGGCCATAGGGTTGCTAGGTGTCCTTCCTGGGTATCTTGGATACTTTGCGTGCCAAGCGTGGCGGGACGGGATCGGAGGAGGTAGGGGTCTCCATAGGGTCATCGTCAAGGAAGGAGAGGTCGGGGACAAGGGTCGGGGAGTCAGGGATGGGAGGAAAAGAAAGGATGGGGCCGTCTTCTCGTGTGACTGTAACATTTTGCCGGCGGCCCTGGTTGCTGTTCCTTTTCTTATGTAATTGAACAGGTTCTTATGCTGTCCGAGTTCTTGGAGATCTCGCTTCATGGCTGCAAGCTCTGCATATCTCCCTTTTTCCATGACCAACCGACTGAGGAGAGAGCGGTCGGCGGTCTGCTCCATTATCTCCAGGAGCCTTTCTTCGGTGTACCCTGCTTGCAGGGCATGCGTCTCGAATTTGGTCAAGTACGTCTCGACCGTCATTGAATCTCTGAGGGCGGCCAGCGCCTTCCTGTTCCACTCCTGCTCATTTGCATAGCGGAATTGATTAATTATCTTCATGGACATTTCTGCCCACGTGATGTTCATGCCTCCCAGGATGGCGTTAAGGTGGGCACGTGCGAACTCGCCAGCCCCTTTGGTCATCCGGGAGAGGACAGCCTTGACTGCCATTTCTCCATGGAGAATGCGGGTATTCTCTTGCTGCCACATCTGGACCTTAGTCCACC
>JBBPLT010000875.1:0-11643 GCA_038089955.1 Strobilomyces dryophilus | reverse complement strand
GAGACCACAACAACTATACATAACAACAACATCAGCCACATAGTGGCTGAAGCGGACACCAGGCACAAGTGTGCCTCAATGATGACACACAGGCACACCATAGTGCGCAATCACCAGGCACACAACAGGCCATTCCTAACATTCTACTGTGTATGAAATATTCAGTTGCAAGGAAGAAGACTAACATGTTTCATTAATGCTTCGTGTTGGAATGTATGTTTTCTTAGATGGAAGATACTGCAATGAAGAAACTTGAGAAGTATATGAAGAGCTTTCCCAAGGTCATTGGAGTTTGCATGATTAACATTTGTGTGAGAGAGGATAGAAGTCCCCTTGGCAAATCTCCTATAGTGAAGAGCTATAAGAACACTTACACTCTCCCTCTTAGAATCAAGGAGTGGCTGGATCTCCAGGAGGATGATTCCATCTTGGATTCTATAATCCACTGTGGATTCACCTTCTGATACAACCCTAAGACCAGGATAGTCCTTGAGTTACCACTTGTCAACCAATACTCTTTGGAAGGAGAAGGTAAAGTCTTTGGAATCTAGGCTGGGGCCTTAGAGAGGAGGATACCCAAGCGAACTAGACTAGGAATGCCAGTCATCATCCACTGGGTTTATATATTCAAAGGCTACATAGGTTTTAAACACATAAGGTGTTTTATCTATAATGGTCCATATCCTAGGCCCTGGGCATAGGGGTGTGGCTGAAACGTGTATCAAGGGATAAAACATGTGTCATGGAGCATCAGAGAAGAGAAGCATACCACAGCCTTGTGGCAGTGGGAGAATGGAAGAGAAGTATGATGGAAATGAAACATGATGGAAGCATGCATAGAGCTAGGCTGTGTCAAGGATGTGTCAAGCACAAGTAGAAGTTGAAGTGTGAAACAAGTGATGATGGTGCAGAGATCAGAGGGTGAGGCTAAGGCTGTTGACCCTGATGATAAGATAAAGAGATTAGATAAGATAAAAGATAAGATTAAAACAAAAAAGTTCTAAGTCCATTATTTCATTGGGGCATAGGCAGCATTCATAATACCTTCATTGACATCACTTCCATCAATGTCCACATCTGGGTAAGGATAGCTAAAGAACCAATCTGCTTGAGGTCAGGTAGTAACCATTTGCAAATGGCCATGCAAGGGGTAAGCACTCAATCAGCACTATCAATTCAGCCCCAGAAGACCTGGTTAGGATCAAAAACTGGTTGCTGGAGAAACTGCTGGTGTATTGGCAGACACTCCTGAAAGAAGACTTCAGTGACAAGATCTGGGAGACTACATTTGCATAATACCACAAATTGTTCAGGGGTGTCCTGAAGCGCTCCAAGGATGATGGAATGAAGTCTAGCATGAAGCACCCCTGGAAATAACAAGCTTTAGCACATATTATAGTAATACTACTCTTTACAAGCTTTTTGTGAAATGTGATGTTTCACCATTGTCCACCTAACAGAGCTCCAATCGGTGGATTGGTGCCACCTTTGTGTCCCTGCATGCTTCTCTTTTGTTTTCCAACCAAATCTCCATCCCATCATCTTTTCTTCTAGATCTAAATCAACTGTGAGAATCAACTTGTAGCAGCACCTGCCTCATTGGACCAGGATTTGGCAAACTCCACTATCCCAGCCAAATTCAGATGATACATTGCTTTCCTATCTAATGGCCCTTGGGCAAATCTGGACCTGAAGCAGTGACCACTGTTTGCTTGAACAGAGAACATAGAGAGTAAATAGAAAACATATGTATGATAGTGAATGTGTGAAGCAGAAAGAAAGCTATCATATAGTGGAAGGCAGGTCAATTCCAGACACTGCCCCCACTTGGATGAACCTTCCAGACAATACTGCTTAGAAGATGCATGCATGCATTATCCAGCTGGTATTGTGATTCCTACAATTCCCTGTCCAATCTTGTGGTCATTGCTTACAGTACAAATTTTTGTGACAATCTTCTACAAGCATGTGTGTTCAACTAGTGCTTCTCATTGCCACCCCAGCCTGAGAGAGTTTGAATGCCCATCTTCCCACACATGCTTCCCTTGGCTCTTTGGTGAATTTGACCAGCTTATTTTCACAGCCACAAGTGATTATAATTATAGTGCCTCCAAGAAAAAGGTGTGCATATTTTGCATAAAAGATTATGTCACACTTCTTATGTTTGATTAGGCATTGGTCCATAATGGGTACTATATCATGGTCACAAGTGTATACAATGCACATCACTCATAAGTTATCGAGAATTTAGCAGCCTTAGCCACATGAAAGGGTTACACTTCATGTAACTCACATTTTCAATGAATCAAGTACACAAAGTGTAGGACTTATGGTTGATGAGGACAGCGAATATGACAATGTATCATCTTATCAGTCTTTGCTGGATCCCCCATTAGTATATTCATGCATTATTTGGACTCCTCATGCTGCCAATGCTATGGCCATTCTAAAGTTGTTTGGGTTCTCAAAGTTCACCAATACTTTCACAGCATCAGGTTGGATCCATGAGTGTTGTAATCCCCACTTTTTCAACAACTTGGACATATTTGAACAAGGTAAACTGCTTAGTACCTCATTAGTCATGCTAACTGATCATGAATTCAGCTAAACCACTGCAAAGTCTGCATAGCATGGTACTCAGAAGTGCTACACCATGGTTGTCAAGTTGATCACATTTTTTTTCATCAAATTCAATGGAAAATACCACTGTCCAATTCCACATCTGCTCCTCTCCTTGATTGTTTCCTATCTCCATTCACTGTTCCTATTTCTATGTGAGCAGCTACCTAATATAGTATAATATTCACACTGTGCAGATGTTCCTTGGAGATCTTGTTCATTATGCTAGTGGACTAGATGTAAATTGTGTTAGACAGCTGAACAAAGGCAGCTGGAGTCCAATGTCAGAGACTATATTAGGTGCTACAATGCACTAGGAACATACTTGGAGTCCAATGTCAAAGACTGAAGAGAAGAAACATTGAACTCCTAGGATATACACTAAGAAACCACAACAACTATACATAACAACAAGATCAGCCACAATGTGGCTGAAGCACACACCAGGCACAAGTGTGCCTCAATGGTGACACACAGGCCCACCATAGTATACAATCACCAGGCGCATAACAAATTGTACTCATAAACAAATATCCATGATACCATCTTCCTCTGCTCTGACTAGCAAGGAGAGTCATGGACTCAGCACGTGAATTGTTACATATGCTTCAAAATGCAATTCAATCCAACATACAACAGTAAGAGACAGCTGACCTCCTTATTAGCAATATCACTGTCAATTCATATCACTGTCTACTACCACAGCTGCCCACTCTATTGTTGTTTCTTTTACCCCATTTTCTCCTGAAGTATTGACACTGAGCTCAGCTCACCAAAACAAGCAAACTTGATGGCCAACAACATCACCAATAGTATACTAAGCAAGTTCCCTCTTCAGGCTTCTCATCCATCAATCAGGTGCACATGCAATAGGTGCAACCACTACAGTTTACTACTCCTGCTGTGGCCATCTTTGGTCTCAATAAGACATACTTCTTCAGCAATCAACAATTGTGACACATTCAATGAGTTCCTTCATATGGTCAATCTGTTCACTCAAGAGCTGAAACAACTTTTCAAATGTAGTTACAGTCACTGACACCTTCATCACATCATCTGAGGCAAGAGCCTCAAGACCACCAATGTTAAGGTTGAAGAGATTGATTTTACCACCCTCCTAAGCCAGGAAAGCAAGATCAACAGTGCTGTGTGGATAGCAATTGTTGTCAAGGACTTTTTGATGTGGTATCAGAATGTGAGTGCCCATCAAAGCAAAAGAAATTATATTACTGATCCCACAATAGGTCTTGTTTGAAGGCTAACATGTTGGAGTATTTCAGCATCAATGGTGTTACATCCTCAGGACATTGTCTTACAGCATATTGGAGGAATTTCCATTCAAGATGTGTTTGTTTGATCAGATTCAGGTGATATTACATTATCCACTTCAGATTGGTTTAACAAAAAGAAAAAAAGGCCACAGACGTGCAAAATGCACCCTTTTCCTATATTCATGTCAGCCAATATTCTTGAGTAGAAAAATGATCATGTTGAGGCCTCTGGACACATTACCAGGGTGTATGATCCAATGTACAACAAATATGTCATCTATTTCTTTCACTTTGTGACATGCTGAAGCTTACATGACCATGTTCAATCACTACCCTAAGTCATAGTGGTAAGAACTGCAATTATGCCTTAGAGATTATAGCTTTAGCACATGGTCTGACTTGTCAAGCTCTCCTTTATGCACTTCCTTGACAAATTGCTTGACAACATATATCACATCAACTGCTTGGAAGGCTTCCCCTTGGACTTTCTATACATTATCTAGTCTAATCGGGTTTTATCTTGGATGTCATAAGAAGGAATCTTGGGGTGAGCACCATACTTCTGCTGGATATCCTCTTTTAGAGGCTGGCAGTAGTTGGAAGCTGGTGCAAAGACTTGAGTGAATGCAGGAACAGAATATATGACAATACTGTAGGCTCACTCTCCATCTTGTATGACATTTGCTGACTGTCATTTAGTGTTGATCCAAAACAATCCAAGACAAGGAGGTTGGTAAGCTCATCATCGAGTCATCAAAATAACTCTCATCCAGCCCAAGTTCACATGTTCCAGAGATCATGCTCCCATCAATACAGTTACATTGAAACTCTCAGCCTGCCCCCCTGCTCACCAATGGTAAAAGGCCACCATGGCTGGCTCCACTGGTTCAATGCCCAACATTGATCTCTGGCCCAATATCTCTGAACATAACCCATCAGAGCTTTTTCACACCTTGGGTGACCCTGTCTACCTCATTTTGTTGCATGACCCCCAAGACAATGCATGTCTCCAAAACAAGATTCAAAATGTCCACCAGTAAGATCCTCTGTGACAAGTACATCCTTGACAGCCTCAACCACCTCCATGAGAATGGTCAACTCATTGTTGTGCTATGGGGTACATCTGTGGCATCATCTGGCATCACAATTGACTGACATGCCCATTCAGGTTCAATAGAAGCAACCACATACCTTAACTTGTGCATGCCATAGCAGGCTTTCTGGATATCTCTCTTAAGTGGGTCTACCTTGTGGGCACCCCAAGACACTGGCATATCTTGACCTTGAATTGGAGATTGGAACCCCACCTTTGTGTTCCACTTTATTGCTTATCCTTTTTTTAGCTCACTTGGTCTTACATTTTCTGTCTTTGCTCTCTTTGTTTTCGATACATACATATGACTCTGTCATATTGTTGATATTTGTGGAACTGTTTTTTCACAATCTTGTCAACCTACAGCTCTTTGTCATGCTATGTTCTATACTTGCCTCCATGCCCCTTTCTAAATCCATTGTCTCTGAAAACTATCCTCACCTTACCTTATCTATTTCTGCCTCCCCATTTTCCAGATAGCTACTTGCATCTCCCTTTCCCTGGACTCTGTTGCTGCTATCAGCTGTCAAACAGCCTCATCATCCTCATGCCTTGTCATTATCTGAGGCTGATATCACAGTCTAATTGTGCATATTATGGCCTATATCCCCTTCAGAGTTTTTTTTCCCATAATACTAGTCAAAGTTGTCTGGCATGTTTACTCAAATCCATTCTAAATAAGGGAATGAGAATTGGATGACTATTCTAATTTCCTTTTTCAATCAGATATGGTGACAATTTTCATTTCTTAACCATGCTCACCTTTGCCCCTTGACAAATCCTGCCTTGGCCATTTCACCCATGAAGAACACTCCTTGAATATCTTTTGCCAGTTCTTGGCTGGTGCTGCCCCACAGGAATGTGACTATTTCAACATCCAAGATTCTCTTGAATACAAACACAGAGCTCCCACTGCTCACTGGGCAATCATTACATCAACAATGATCAGCAAATCCCAAAAGCTGGTGGTTTATGCAAGTTAAAGGTTGCTCATCCAGCTTCAGGAATGACTTCACTCCCAATTTGCCTCCCATGTTGTCAACAAAAAACATAGTGCATGCAACCTTTCTGAGTACTACACTGGCACTTCAGGGTAGGATTGTTTGGAGAAATTCATGAGGTGCTCACTTGATCATATCCAACAGAGTCTGTGGACCAGATTGAGACCACATGTTCATTCTCTAAGCTATACATAGGATTACAAGCCAGGCTCCAATAGATAGGTGTACATACTTCTCTGGAAGCCCAAGGATAATCTGCACAGAATATGTGATTAATCAACTTGAGCACCATCATTAATATAATTCCTGTTTGTCCTGTATTGATGTGGTACTATGATACAAGACTGGTCAAGGGCAAGGTGAGTAAACCTTATGGCATCTACATGCAACAACATTGCTTAAGTCTAACTAAGATGTCTGTCATATACAACAAAATTGAGATGACACTATAGCAATGTGTGTAAGCAGGTTTTGTCCATTGTATATTGTGCTCCCTTTTTTTTGGACACATTTGAATTCTGGCCTTGTAGTTTTCCTCTCATCATGTTTCACAAGTGATTTATAGAAGGTCCTTCTAGGGCTCCTGGTGTGGCCATTCAATCACTTGTCATACAGGCACATCATGTTTGGATTCATCCATTTGGTAAGCCGCTTGCCAATTTTGTGGACAAGCATAGATCATTGTTGATGTCGGACCTCATAGACCAGGTAACAGACACTATAAAAATATCCTACTTCAAGTATCATCATGGATGACATTGTACCTGTTGACTTCAATTGCTCTTTGAATAGATATGTTCTATGATCTATGCCATCTTCTCACTCACTCACATCCCATAGGACAATACACTTGAAATCCCCAAATGCATCCTATTCCATCTGATGCAGAACATAAATGATTGACTGGGTGTTGGATGTCAATGGTGCCTTTCACATTGCATGTGAAATTACAATGTGGTTGCTCAAGTGGACTCCCTCATGAATGTCCTCAATGCTTCATTCACAATTTATTTGTCAAGCAGGGGGGACAAGAAATGCAACCTCAGCTGATCTGTGTCTCTTGGCCAAGAACACACACTGCCCATCAAGCAGAAACTAAGAGGTGTATTTATTGTCTACCATGGAGACCTAGAGTTGTAGCAGGAGCAGTGATTCCAATGGTAAAGAGAGAGAAATTGCAATGAGTGATCTAGTGAACATTCTGATTCAGGGAAACAACTGGTAATGAGAATCTGATATGTGGTCTTTTTCCAATTCTTTGTGTTAGTGCTTTGCAGCATTGTAGGTAAGGCTGAAACATATGACTAGTTACTGATTATAATCAGTCACATCTCATGAAAAATCAAAACAGGCTCAAGTTCTCTAATTGACTGAGACTACCTAGTCAAACATATTCCCTTAATAAATATCTACAAGCTGCACTGCAGTCAAGAACAAAACAAGACAGAGTGATAAATGTGGGTATAAATATTACAAACAAATCACAAAAGCATGTAGCGATGTTCTTGCTCAACATTTAGAACAAGGCTATCTTGATGAGACCTGCTTGCTGCCAGCCTGGTTGCATATTCTGCAGAGGCAGCTCACATGCAACCCTGCCATTGAGAGGTTGCATGCTGTACAACCCCACTTCATTCTCCCCTTTGGCTAAAGTATCTTCTGAAGCAAATTTATAGCCTAATTAGTTTGAAGTATCCACTAGTGATATATTGACTAGTACATTGAAAAATATACCATGCAGCTAGTCAGGTGATCAAAAAGTAGAAGACTACTATAGGTATTTCATATGGTAGAATTTCATCTGCTGGGGCTACCAACCATATACTGACCAAAGGCAGAAGATGGTTGCCAGTGTCTTGTCAGGTGGAATTCTGAGTCAAATAACAGCCTGGTTGATCCAAGCCTCAGCTAAACAGAGAGTGAGTGGACACAATTGTATAAAAGGAGAAGTGGTTGTAGATGATATTTTGTTATGTATTGTGTACAATTCTCCATCATTATTTCTTTAATCCTCTAGCCCATCTGCACAGCTGTAGCTTAAATGAATGCTTGAAGCATTCTCTTGCAATTAATCAAGCTGTTTTATTGGTGGACAGATCTCTAAGTTGTTCAAATGAAGTATCTTATAGCATGACCTGCTGTAGCCCAGTTAGTGGCTTGCCTAGCAATCCACAGAGCTTAATCTAGTTAAGCAGATGTTTAGCCTGGAAATGATATGGCCCACTAAGTCACTTCATGTATTTGCTGTCATAACTACCTTTGAATTCACACTGCTGCAGTGTTTGACTGTTGGCCTTTAACCTGCTTCTATTGGCATTGACTCTGCTGCTTGACTGCTGCCACATAGTAGCAACACCAATGATGCCACCCATGCTGCTTTGTCAGTCTCCTGTGGCAGTGACTTCAGATAAAACTAACTTCAGCTAGTAACCCCTTAGAGTCATCTTGCTTGACAAGGTTGGTGGATGCTGAATCCATAATCATGGCTAAAGAACACTTGAGGTAAAGATGCTTCTACCTATCTGCTATAATTTGTTGCAAAGGGTGAAGCTTTTCAACAACTTTGTTACTGATATCACCATATTTAAGTTAATTACATTTACCTAACATGATCTGAGCAGGCATAGATTTATCTATATGCATCATTGGCCTTGTTTGTCAGTTACTCAATATGCTCTCTTTCTCTATCACCAATTGCTGTTTTGAATAGGTTTTTATAGCTCAAGAAAGCACTATCACAGAATTTTTAGCTTATGAGTATAGTGAACAGTGTCTTCAGGTTTGTTGAAGATGCTAGGGAATTGAATAAGGTCAAGAAGCATGTGGAGACCACCTTTGATAGTAAGTGACAAAGTGTGAGTACTTCATCACTAAATACATATGTACATGAAGCCAAACTTTTGTCTGTCATTATTAACTACTTCATGACAATTGCTAACTTCTATCTAGTAAAGGAGGTGGTGAAATATGCTGTGTCTGATGTTAACAAAAGAATCATCAGCTACAAAACCAACCTACTAGTACAGGAACTGAATGTTGGAAATTGCATGTCAACATAGCACCAATTCCTTGATAGTGCCAGGCTGTTTGTCATTATCATTGATACTCTTGACAAAAGTGACAACAATGCTAGTTGTGAACACCTTCTACAAGCCATTTCTGAGCAGATCTAGAATCCCCTCTCTCATCTTTGCTTTCTTATTACCACTCCCCTTAGAAATGATATTATTACCGTGCTTGTGCCAGGTCCTGATTATTCATGAACAAATAAACAATATTCACAAGGACGATGTTGATCATGACATCAAGAGGCCTATCTATCACTCACTTAATCAGTATAACTAGCTCAAATCCTCCTGGTTATGGCAGTGGCAGTGCCAGCTACTGGTCCAGCACTCCTAATATCTCTTCCAATGGGCTTCACCTGCTTCCAAATAGTTTTGCAAGCTTCTGAAGGCTGGCAATATCAAGCATGTTGAATTCCTAAACCAGTTATATCAGACAATATTAGAGCAACTGCTTAGCAACACAAGATGTAAGCAGTTTCATAGAGGTCATGCTATTACTGAATAAACCTTTATCTCTCACTTCTATTTTGAGTCTGTTTGAAAAAGAGTTAATATAAATAATAAGGAATATGTCCAGAGAAAAGCAGAGTGGGAAAAAGATCCTATGGGCAAGTCCTATGTTCTAGGGTCCTTTGAGTTAAAAGACTTAGGTGATATATCCAAGTAAGCATTTCATTGGGCTTGTTAACTCACATGCTAATATTGTTACACTGGTTGCATAGTAACCTAGCAGTGCTCACTCAAAGTAGAGTGAAGTCTTATAGACAAAGCTTGAGAGTGTTGTGTCAACAACAAAGTGGATTCCCTAGTAGTGGCAGCTAAGACTAGGGCCAAGGGTTTGACAGCGATGACTGGATCGAGGGTCTCACACATGGAGGATGTGTGGAAGAGAGACTAGATTACTACACTGGTAATACATAGAACTAGCTGGGGAACATGGGAGAGAGTACCTGACTTATATAAGGTAAGGTGAGTGGCGTGGGAATCCTTAGGGTTGAGGGTTCTACTTAATGGGGTATAGGTGTCCATGGCCAAAAGGAGACAAAGGATCAAAAGAAGCAGAACATGGGAAAGTGGAACAGCATGTCCAGAACTCCGTGTGGAAGTGATGGAAATAGAGATCAGTAGAAGTACAAAGAAGAAGAAGTTTGGAAGAACAGTTTATGGCTGTCCATATGTTGAGAGGGCAAAGGGTCCTTAGTCATCCCTTTGGGGTATCTTAAGTAGCTTGTGCAATGAGCGTGGAGGAGTGATGGCAGTGGAGCTGGACTCAGTCATCATGGGGTTGTCGGTGGGGAGGGGAGATAAAGAAATAATGGGGCTGTCCTCTTGTATGACTGTAACATTACCCTCAATGTAGACTTGCTCTACCAGAGCAAACTCAGTCCTGTTGGGGGTGGGGCAAGAGATTGGTGGAGTGAAAGTGAAGGGGTATGCCATTGGGTTGGTCTGGTTTTGTAGGGGGCAGCAGGGGAAAGAGTGGCCTGGGGAGTTGCGGCAGCAGCAGGGGCAGAAATAACATGGGCACCAGGTCATGGTGTGGTCGGTGCTGTGACAAATGTGGCAGGAGAACAGGCATTGAGGAATGTGACAAGTGGAGGTGGAGGACATGGTGGTTTGATGCTGAAAACAATCTTAGTGCATTCAATCCTTTATACATTCAGGAAGTCTCGAGGGTGCCATTTCTGGTAGTCTCGGAGTTCTGCTGCAGTGTGGCGAAGGTTGCCTGCAGGTTCCCATGTGTTTTCTGCTGTGGAGTAGCCCTTCTAGGAGACCAGATATTGACTTCAGTTGCGTGGTCTGTGGTGTGCCAGGATGGCTTCTATTTCATATTCCTCATCTTCATCTATCAGATCAGGTGGAGGGTTATGGAAACTGGGGCCATGCTCATTGGTTTCTCAGAATAGAGAGAGAAGGGAAGTGTGGAAGACATTGTGAATCTTCCACCCAGCAGGGAGATGAAGGCAGAAAGCCACAGGGGAAAGGACTTGGGAGATTTCAAAAGGTCCTTCCTGTCCGGGTGCCAGTTTCCGAGAGGTGTAGTGGATCTGTAGGTTCCAGTTGTCAAGCCAGACCTTGTTGCCCACTTTTTATTTAGGAAGTCATGGAAAGATCCATTCTTTCATGAGTTGTTGTGACCATTCATGGGCTGCGATTGCTTTTGTTCATGTTGTGGAGAGGAGTTCCAGCCAGGTTTCCAAGGTGGGGAGGAATGTTTTTCTGAGAGGTGGGTATGCTCATGGTTCATATCTGAGGATCAGGGAGAACAGCATTTTCTGGGTAGAAGAATGGACAGAAGAATTGTGGTGAAATTCAGCCATCGGAAGGAGCGACGCCCATTTCTCTGGATGTCCTTCACAAAAGATCCAGAGGTAGGTCTCAAGTTCTTGGTTTGCCTATTCAGTTTCTTCATCTGTTTGGGGGTGATAGGTGGAGGAGAGGGCTACATTATATTGTAGGAGTCTGTCAGAATCTAAGTCAACTCCGGACGAAACTCCTTGAGGGCGGAGTTTCGGCTTGTCAGACGGGACTTGGCTTCAGCGACTTGAGTTGGAGCGCTGCGCCCTTGTCTAAGTCTTGTCCCGGAATTT